>JAGKTI010016526.1:0-19366 GCA_018397915.1 Birgus latro
ACTGGAAAACATTTGAACTTGCACTGATTTTTCTTATGCTATTATAGGGCTCATTAATTCATTTATTTATCTCTTCACTTGTCTGTGTATTCGACACTAACCGTTTCTGAGTAATTACTTCTATTTCATTTATTGTCACTGTCTGAGTACCTGATTCCTTTTAAGAGACCTATTGCAGTGAACGAGCTATATAATATCACCATTAACCCCTTCACATGTACATTATCGGCTTCACCTACTCTGAGTAAAAATGGTCCGAGGGAAGCAAAAGCAAGATGCATATTCTAGCAGTGTGCCGCGAGAGGGGATAATACCCGGCCGGTAAATTTTTCTCTCTAGTTTACGTGGCAAAGTGGACAGCCGGCAAAATAATCATAAACAAACAGTATAAGCAGACTGAGATATACAATATGAAGTAAAAATGGTTATTATGCAGGTGCACTGTGGCTCCCAGTGTGCCTATAGCATATTTAATCTGAGCTAAGAAAAGACGAGCCTTCAGATTTTGAAACCTGGCAGCTGATTGGTTGTCCGAGTGCACATATTATTAATGGCGCACTTTAAATTATTTTTATTATATGGGTTTCAATAACCATTTGATTATAAAACTGCCCAAATGAAATATTATATAATATTATATAGTTATTTGCACAGATTAATTTAAATTCGGGGCTTTATTAAGCTTATCAGATGCCCAAGATACGTGCGAAATTTTAATTCTCGGGACAAAACACACGTCCAGATTAAGTTTTAGGAATACCTTGTTTTTTTTTCCTCCATGCTAAGGCAAAATAAGGTAAATTATGTCATTGTTGCGACATTATGTAAAATCTTTCACCCCAGTAAAACATCAGGATCCCAATGAAAATCGAGTGGTAAACACGGGGGAAGAAGCTATATCTCACTGTCACTTTTAAACATCCCGCAGCCCATACCTTGTCACAGCCCTGTTGTAAGTTGTGACTAGATATTCGAATCTAAAGCGATAGAAAACTTACTGATGATGCGAAAGTAGAAAGCATGATGGAAACTGATGCGACAGCAAAACACTCCTAAAGTAAATACGAATATTCGTCTGCTTAGTCAAGTGGGACATCGCATGAGCGGCCTCCCCCCCCCCCACCCACCCGGTCTATCATTCATCAAAATTCTGGAAGTATATTATATTTCGGTCCAATTCTGATGTTTTATTTGGTTATATTTTACAGACTATCGTAATAATGACATAATTTGCTTTAAGTTCTCTGAACACGAGGGGAAAAAAAGAAAAGAAAAAGGTACTAGCAAAATTTACCTGGAAGTGTTTTGAATTGTTCAGAGAAGTCAAAGTTTCACACGTATCTAGGACACTTGTTAAAGTTAGTAAGGCCCCGTTTTTAAGTTAATCTATGCAAATAACTATATACCGTATAATATTTTATTTGGGCAGTCTTATCATCAAACGGTTACTGAAAACCATATTATAAAAATAATCTAAAACGCGTCGTTGATAATGATTGCACTCGGAAAACCAATCAGCTGCCAGCTTTCAAAAGTTTTAGGCTCATCTCTTCTCAGATCAGATTAAATAGGCTAAAGTTAAGACTGGCTTGCATCGAGTAGTTTGAAGGTGCTGCCACGCTTGGTTTAATTTATTTGTGTACTAGCTTACTAATTTACTTACCTATTTACTTCTCTATTAGTTACTGTATATTCTTATATATTTACTTACTGATGTACTTACTGTTATGTCCTGGCAAAATTTCATACTCTGTTTTACTTGTTTATTCTTAATGATAGCTGTACTCATCTGTACATGTTCTTTCTTACCATTTATATCTCCTTCATTTGATCTTCCATACCTTCACGTCCCCCATACTTGATTTGGCTTGCTTTTATATCTCTCTCTATTATAGCCCTTGATTTCCATATTTTTTTACTTCACCGTTGCTGCTTTTCTCTTTCATTTCATCTTCCTTTATTCTGTACCTTCCTTTCCTAACGTTCCTTATGTTGTTTCCCTCATTTGCTCTTTTTTGCCTCCTGTACTCGTTAGGCCACTCTGGAAAATGAAGTCTTTCGTATTTTTTTTTTCATGCTACCTCCAAATGACATTATTTTCAAACTAGGGTAGGGCTGGGGGAGGGGGGGGGCATACAACTATCATTAACCCTTTCACTACTATATTCCGCGCCTGTCTGTCTGTCCGCAAAGCCATCTCAGCCTACAGCGAAAACTCAAGGAAAGTCAGTGTGAAATTTGCCAACAAATAGGAACATGCAAATTGACACGGATCTCCATTTTATCTGTTGGTAGAAAATAACTTTAACTAATTTAAAGGCTACTGTAAGGAGAAACTATGAATCTATGGACTCTCTTCAATTAAATGTAGTAAACTGATAGCAGTGATTATACAGCACAACATCGTACAAAAAAGATTAAAACTGCCCACCATCACGCCATGCCTGCATCTACGTTAAAACTCTCATATCGGTATCATGGAATGTAATATATCCCTCTGCAGTGTACGTTATTAGTGCCAAAGTGGTGGAATGAAGAGGTGCTTGGCCCATCTGTTGGTGCGCGGAAAGGGTATTGCGTTACCGGGAAAAGACCGTCTTGTTTATGTCCACAGCCGAATGCATTAATGAAACTAAAATCAAATTAGGAAAGAAAGGAAGCTGAATTATTGGGTAGACACCATCCATCCATCATCCAATCCTAAGTTGCGCCAGGAGGAGCGTAGGAGCCCGGGGCTAGGCAAGTTGGTCCTGACATTTAAGATGGGAGTGACCAGCCTCACTCATCCCTGAGTGGCATAACATGAGCAGTAAACCCCAACCACAATAAACCTTCACCGGCTCAATCCGACCCAGTAAACAACCAGGCGCCATAAGTTGGTCATATGGTTACCATCCAGCGTAGTAAATGGTTTCCTGGTGTACGGGAAACCATTTGGCGTGTCACTCAGTGTAGAGTCACCCATAGGCAGAAGGAAAAGGAAAGAATGAAGTAAAGAAAGACAGACGAGGAAGAAAGTAAATAAGGAGGGAAGAAAGGAAAGAGCAGACATCAAAAAGCAGCACTACATGGAGTGAGTGGATGGTGAGCGCCCCCACCTACCACCTGGGTAGACATAAGTAATAAAAATTAGATAAGAAAGGTAAAGAATGATCAAGTGAGACAATACAGATAGCAGAGTACATAATATGAAAGTAAGAAAATCAATAAATAAGAAAAAAGTCAATTAGTAATTTAGTAAGTATGTAAGAAAAGAAGAAATGGAGTTAGTAGGTATATCGAAGAACGAAAGGAAGTGAGATAGTGTGTTACTAAGAAAAAGAAGTAAGGAAAGGAGACTAAGTTTATATAAGAGTAAGTAAATAAGGAAGTGACTTTGTAAGTTAGTAAGGAAGGAAGAAAGGGTGAGAGGAAGGGAGAAATATTAAAAGAGGAGCAAATAATTACATCAATGACACTATTCACGTTAAGTTTGTATTTGTCAAAAGTCTGAAACCAATTATGATTTTTTTTACGAAACCTTGCACATGTAAGCACTGGGGACCAATTGCAGACTTTTAGCGTTTGGTTCAGTCTTACTTACTCTGAGGGGGTGTTTTGCCCAGTTTTGCGCAACGACTTCACCGAGTCGACCAATTCTACGCTCTAACCTGCCATTTCAGTCAAAGTCGAATGCTAAATGGAACTGGTGATTTTGTAACATCTCCATAGCATTATCTTCTGCTCATTACCTCCCAGTATCATTTCCACCGTGCACGTTGGCACTTCAACGTGACTATGTAAATAAACAAATAAGTATTCCAGATAAGTAGGTAAAAAAAAAATCAGCAAGTAAAAAAGTATGTTTTGAAGAGTACATGTGAGGAGAACGGACTTTAGGAGTCGTGCACTGGCCCTAGAGGCTGGAAGGAGAGAGCTTCTTTCTGTGTGAGGCCTTTCATCCCAGCCCCCACCACAGGCAACACGGCAGGAAGGGGGAGGAGGAATCTGCCGAGGGAGGGGATTTGAGGAGGGATGCTGGGAGAGGAAGGGGAGGAGGGAAATGAGAGATTCTACTGGGAAGAAAGAGGGAATGGAGGTATTCTGCATGGAGGAGGGAAAGGATGTAAAGATTGACGGAGGGAAACGAGGAGTACTGTTGGGTAGAAGGGAGAGGAATGGAGAGAGGAAAGGGAACGAAGAAGATGGCTTAGATTACCTTCTTTCCCTCTCTTCCCTCCCTCCTCCTTTCCCTCCCTCTTCCACCCCTTTCCATATCTAATCCCAGGGCCGAATAAAACATTGCCCGTCTTTGGAACCGAACCTGGGATATCTCGGTTGTGGGGAGAGTGCGCATCTAATCATACCACCGCCACCCCCGGAGGGCAAGGAAGAGTGCAATTAAAAGAAGTGAGTGCTGTTAAGAGGAACTGGGTGGGAGTTGTGCATGGGAGAGGTGTGGCGGGAGATTGCGCATGGGAGGGGTGTGGCGGGAGGTTGTGCATGGGAGGGGTGTGGCGGGAGGGAAGCATATGAGGGATGGGATGAGGTTAAACTTATGAATGGAATGGGTGTAGAGGGGGGGTTGAGTGAGATGGAAGTTGTGCATGGAGTAGGTAAAGTTGCATGGTGCAGGGGAGAGGTGTTGTGGGAGAGGAAAGGAAGGGTGGGCTGGAAGGGGTGTTGTGGAAAGGTAGGGGAAGGGTGGGCTGAAAGGGGTGTTATGGAAAAGGAGGGGAAGGGTGGGCTGGAAGGGGTGTTGTGGGAGAGAAGGGAAAGGTTGGGGTTGAGGGGTTTCGTGGAAGCGAGAATGTTGTCGCCTGGTACTCCGTTCTGTTCGTTTTTCTCTCGCTCTTCATTAGGGGTGGATACTTTTTCGTTGTGCTGAATGATTTTCTGTTGCTTCGTCTCTTTGCCGGTCTGTCTGTCTGTCTGTCTGTTTCTGTCTCTGTCTGTCTGTCTGTCTGTCTTTCTTCTCTCCCTTTCTCTCTCTCTCTCTCTCCTTTACAAAATTATGGCTATTCCTAGTGGCAAGCACCTTTTTCTAGAACTATCGCTATCAAAATATAAAAAAATATTTGAAAAGTCAGGACTGCATAAAACCGGTGGGGGAGTTCTGATGTATCCAAAAAAAAAAAAAAAAAAAGCAATACATGTTAATAAACTAAATGTTAAATTATACGACTCTTTATATGTCGAAATTTTCACAGAGAATTATAAACACATTCTCTTTTGACACTCCATCCAAGGTAGATAAGAAAAACGATCAATTACTGTAAAACAAAACAAAATCAGTGATAGAAAACAAGAACTGAGTTATTTTGGAGGACGTCAGTAATCCAAATATTGACTGGAAAAATTCGTGGGCAGACAAAGAAGGGAACAGGGTATTCGAACTTGCAGACGATGCATTTTTTTATTCAGGCAGTGAATAAACCAACGCGTGGTAATATTATACTCGGACAGTGATCTGATACGTTTGTGTAGTGTTGGTGAAAATATTAGCAACAACAATAACGATATCACCAGACTTGGAATTAACAAAAACTGTAAAACCTGTATAAATAGCCACACAAATTCCCAGTAAAAAAATAATAACATCGAAAATATGAGAAATGAACTTGCAAGCACCAAGTGGATTAAGCTACTACAGGTGGACAACGTCGAAGAAATGTGGGAAATAATCACTCATCGCTTGATGTCTATCGAACGATAAAATAATCTGAGATATTCCTAAGATGTAATTACAGTAATAAACCAGCCTAGATCTCGAATATTGAAAAAAAATCATCGAGATGCGAGAGAAAACGTATAAAAAAATATAATCGTACAAGAAATCCCAATGACAGCACCGAATGATTTAAGTTTACGGTACGGCGACATTGTACAAATATTATTTAGGATACTAAACGCGACTATGAGGCGAAAATTTGAAGCATAACTACTGTAAACCCCAAAGGTATCTGTTTTCATTAAGTAAGAAGGAAGAAGATTGACAAAGATAGCTCAGGCCCTCTACTAAACTCGGAAGGCGATCCCGTCGCGATAACCAAGTAATATCATTAACACTGAACGACTTCTTTCAGTGTTTCCCCAAAGAAAATACCGTAACATTCCCATACTACAGTCTGTTTTCTCAGGATCAGAAGATGATAAATTATCGGTCAACCAAGTAACAGGACATGACTTATTATCTTCAGAAAATCGACCCAAACAAATCAACCGACCCAGACTAAATATATCCCTGCATACTACCTGAATGCTACTCACAGTCTTTCCTATAAATATTAAACAGGTGTTTGATAAATCATTAACCGAATGTACAGCACCTAATCAATGAAGGCTCACTAATATATCACCCATCATTTAAAAAGACGAAAATAAAAGCTCCAGAAATGACTGCCCAGTTAGCATAACGACAGTACTAAGTATTTTTTTAAAGATGATAGAGATAAAATTACCTTATTCCTTAACAGGCATTATAACATATAAGTAGCACGGTTTTAGTAATAATAAATTGTCTTACAAGTATGTTTGAATCTTTTTTCACATATTCGATAAGTGGGAGGCAAAAATTCTATAAGATGCCATATATCTAGATTTACATGAAGTGTTTGATGAGGTCCCCCATCATGACAGTTAGGAAACTAAAAGCCCACGGCCTTTCTAACAAATTATGTGAATGGATTGGTGGTTGGCTAATGAACCGCAAGTCGTTTGTGGCGAGTAATGGCGAATAATCTGACTGGTTAGACGTAACATGTAGATATCCTCAAGGGTCAATTCTAGGACTTTTTTTTTTTATTATTATTACTGTTTATATCAGTGCCATACAAATGGACTCGTTTCTAAGGTAGCGAATTTGCAAACGACCCGAACATTGGAGACAGAGTAATTACGAAAGCGGACTGTGAAAACATACAAAACTACCTGAAAAAACATATTTTGAACTGAAAAAAATCGCGGATAAAATTTTATAGATATGTGACACAATGCACTTAGGAAAAAAAAATGAAAGAAATATGAATACCGCATGTTCGACACCGTACTAATGGAAGTCAGGGCCGAGAATGATTTATTAGTTATTAGCAGCGACCTTTTAAACTCAAAAAGCTGTATAGCAACCTCTAACATGGCACACAAAATGCTCGGCTTCAGCACAGGGAACTTCGATCATCAAACGCTCAGTGCAATCTATAAACTTTCCACAGCATTAGCTATACCGAATCTAGATTGCACCGTGCAGCACTGGTCTCTAACCTTATTATGGACGAAGACAGGCGCGAAACAGTGCAGTGCAGAGGCAAAAAATTATCCCGCCGCATTGAAATTTGCCCTGCGAAGGGCGACTAAAGGAACTAAATATTTTTTCTCTAAAATATGGACCACCACCAACACCACCACCATAGCTACCACCTCCACCACCGCCATCATCACGGCTACCTTCACCACCACAATCATCACAGCTACCACCACCACCACTGTCACCATAGCTACAACCACAACCATCATCACAACTACCACCACCACCACCACCACCACCACCACCACCACCTTCGTCATTATAGTTACCATCACCACAGCTACCACCATTTTCTGCTGAATAGAACTGTCTGTTCAAAGCATCAGTGAAATAACAGACAAAAAAGTGCAAATGTACAACCCACCCTCTCGGCAAAGACATGTGAAATTCCACTGAAATTCCCCACCGCCTCTTCCACGTGTGCGCACTGTAAAACCAATGGGGACAATAATGAGGCGAGCTGCAACGGCTAAGTGGTAGTGTGTTTGCCTCCCCATCCGCCTGTGACCCGAGTTCAGAGTTCGAATTCCAAAACCTGACGGACATATAATTTGGATTGTATGTCCTTGCACTCTTGTATATTTTCGCATTCTGTATGTCCACTTCCAATTGGTTATACCATTTTTGACACAGAAACAGCCCTTACAGCGCTGCCTCTCTCACTTGCACGCCTGTCATTCAGAGACCTCTTTCCCATTCGTAGTTCAACAACACAAGGAAGGGTTGAGTCTGAAAGCCAATTTCACTTCCTGCAGGTCCGAATCTGGACTAGATTTTATTCGGACTGCTACAGTTACTACTCAGTAGAAAAAAATATACTGTGAAATATGAGAGGGTTTCCACCACGAGTGTTAAAACCTTGCAAATTTTTTTCATTATCACTGAGGATTTTAAAGCATTCGATAATGTTCCCTCTCGACTGACGCTTAATAATAAAAGAGCATCGTCTTTAATTTTTCCTCTTTAGCGCCTCTGTGCTGCACTGATTTTTTTTTTTTTTAGCTGTGTATTCGCTGTAATACTCAGGCTCCTATGACTCACTCTCAACTGCATAGAATAAACGAGTAGTCCGATCATGAGAGGGTTACCCTGATCGTACAAGGAGTGACTGAATATAATCGCTTGAATTCTGGCTGAAATATTATAGAGTTATCTCGACCATGAAACGGTTATTACAGAGCCAAAACCTGCAATGATCATTCCCAATGTGTTTGCAGAATCAAAGGGGAGGAAGATGTCTTCATTTTTTGTGTGTTATTACAGTTAATGAATCCTGACATTCTCTTACCCTTTTTTGTAGCTTCATTACCAGAGAGAGAGAGAGAGAGAGAGAGAGAGAGAGAGAGAGGNGAGCCAAAACCTGCAATGATCATTCCCAATGTGGTTGCAGAAGGCACTCATCAAAGGGGAGGAAGATGTTTTCATTTTTTGAGTGTTATTACAGTTTATGAATCCTGACATTCTCTTACCCTTTTTTGTAGCTTCATTACCAGAGAGAGAGAGAGAGAGAGAGAGAGAGAATAAGGTGAAATGGATGAAGCTGCACTGAAGGAACCAGAAAGGACTGGTGTGTTGCAAATACGTAAATATGGCTGTAAGAGTAACTCATGAGAACGATGATTACATTGATTTGTTTCTTCTTTAACCTACTCGCTATGACGACATCTGCCTTATCATACTCAAGCTACCATCAGACGATTTTCTTAGTCTGGAAGGTCCTCTGATATTCTTATAATCTGAATGGTCCTTTAATATTCTTTGTCTGGGAGGTCCTCTAATTTTCTTTAAGTCTGGAAAGTCCATTAATTTTCTTTTAAGTCTGGAAGGTCCTCTTCCTTTAAGTCTGGAAGGTCCTCTAATTTCCTTTAAGTCTGGAATGTAAAAGTCTGGAAGGTCCTCAAAAACTGCAGGGATTATTTCAATTTTATCTGACCCCTCAGCCTCGGTAAGTCAATCCTAAGCTGAACTAAATCATCAAGAGTCAGCAAGAACAGAGATAAGGGGCCGTATTCTCGTGCGGTCAGGAAGCTTATTAACACCTCCTCCTTACCGGTTTATTTCTGTATCTGCTCCGTTAATATATTCTTGTGTGCTATTCATGCAATCTGTGTCAATATTAAAATCATAATGGAAGAATGAAAGGGAATATTAATGGGTACTTTCGAAAATAAACCGTCAAGGAAGTGGTGCTAGGGAGCCTCCTTGCCCGACCAGAATACGGGTCATGGTCTTCTGACTGAACGAGTTAACCCACTCAATCCGATGGCGCATTTCGTAGTAATTTCTTGCTACCTCAGGGATATTTTAGGCTGCTTAGAAGAGACTATTCGTTCAAGAAGTAGTAAAAGCATTCTTATGTAATATCTTGATTTCTAGGCTTCTCTTCTATGCTAAACAAAATGTCTGATGATAACAAGAATAAAACTACATCGTGGTGAAGAATATAAGAATATGAGTATTATTTCAGCCTTTCTGTTTTTTAATGTGTCTATATCTATCGACCTATCATCCATTTATCTATCTATCTATCCGTCTGCCTGTCTGTCGTTGTTTATCCAACCATCCATCCATTCAACTATATCTGCCTACCTGTCTATCTGTCTATCTGCAGCCAGACGCCTTAATCCCGAGTGGGGTGGCCACAAACAAAACGCCTACCGGTACGTATCAGCCTGTCCTCTGCCATCGGGTTGCCCTGCCTGCGGCTCACACCTCTCGTAATACACCTATCCACTCCATCCCTCAAGCTCATCTTAGGTCTTCCCCTCCCTCCGCCCCCGTCTTCTTCCCCCTCCCCCAATATACATTCTCCTTGTGAACTCTAATGAACGTATTATTAAGACTAACAAGGAGAATGTTTAGGCAAGTCCACAATTTCTAACTCTAATATATGAAGGGGAATCTTAAACTTTTTCGATGAAATTCACGCTTCAGGAATTATAGCAAATTTTCATTCACTCCCATTTTTTTTTTTTTTTTCCGTCAAATAAACCTGTCAGTTTTCTGGTTTCCTTTCTCTGTAACTGTATGGTTCTCGTGCCACATAATTCAGGGCGGCAAAATAGCTTTTTCTGGAGTGTTATATGTTTTCAGTATATAATATAATATTTGTTGAGCTTAATAACTGTGAATAACCAATATGCCAGCCAATTAAGTAATTTTCCAGTTTTATTGCATTTTCCAGTTTTTATTGCAATTTTATTCCCGGTAAACAAAATAAACACTTTTGACCACGAGACACATGCGATATAACTCAAATTTTTATGTCACCACTTAGAACAGAGCTCTAGAAGCTTCTGTTTTCAGTGTGTGCATAAATTGATGGTGCAGCTGAACAACACACCCCTTTATTTCGCATGCCGCTTCTTTGGTACTATTTACCCACTGGATTTTTTTTTTTAAGGTAGGCTGCACTTACAATAGGATGGGGTCTAAGCTTAATAGAAGCTAACTACCTGGGATTTGACGACGGCAGAGAGAAGAGGTAGTCGCTTCAAGGGAGCAGTGTACACGAATGTTAGAGGTCCAGCGAAGGAGGAGGGAGAGTATGTCCACCCTTTCACCCTCTCACAATTGAGATTTTTTTCCGTGAAATCACATAAAACGATTTGATTATTATCTCAGTCATGAGTAGGTAATCGTCGGAGAAGATTTTCTGTGAAGAGTGAAATTGTCTGGCGTTAGATTAATTTTAAAAAAAATGAACATCGTCAGTGACCGTTTATGGGTTTAATAAATCAAATATAATATTTCCTAATAATGGCGGTCAGTAAATCACTTTCCACAACTGCCACCTACTCTGCTTTTACACAATCAACCCCTTCACTCTGATGGTATGGGTTGCTCTTTCTACCTTCTGCTGATTCCATAAACACCGCAGAAACTTTGTTATGAAAGGGTTTGAAAAATTTTCCATTAACCTATCTATAGCCTCAGTTCTTTCCCTAAGCTAACTAAAATCGTCTGAACATAGCAAAAATAGCTTAAGAAAATGGTCATCGGACTGAAGGGGATAACGTTACCTGTCATATCAGATATGTAGAACATATTGCTTTTTACATCCGACTGAGGTAACGTTGTTAAAAAAAAAATCGCAACAATATTTCCTTTAAAAATCACTTAGGTGGCCATAATACGCGTCTTCTGTCCACTTATAACAAAACTGCTTACTTAAAAAAAAAATATAAAAACAAGATTCTGGTAATTTCAATAATTTTTTAAAAGAAATCACATTCAAGACGCGTGTACTTTTTGGACTGCAGCTGGTGGTGGGACCGTCGGAGAAACAAACATAATAAATGTAGCTGCAATATATTGACATGGACTGTATCATGCGCCGTTTCATCCGGTCAGAATGAACCTCTGACTGGAAGTTTAATCTGCAGGTTTTGCAGGAAATGTTTCCGTACATGGCGGCTGCTGGGCATAACCTCTACACAAAATCTGTCTATATTTAATTACAACGCATACAGACTATATCCACGGAGATTTTAAAAGATGGACTCCATGTGGCGCGACGTTCAGACAGGTTTTGGGCAGGGTTGTCCATAGATCTGTATGCTGGACAGGTTCTGATGAGAAGCCTCAGATCCAGAGTCTCACACGAGGACGTCGCAAGGATGAAGCTCAGCGGCTGATCTGACTGTTGTCAAGCCCACAATGTGCGGAAATCAACCATGGAGGAACTCACCTCAGTAACCTTCAACACAAGTGACCAACGCAAGGATATGTCCAAGGCAGGTCAAGAAAGGGACATATGTGACACAATGAAGTTTCTCTCCTTCCTGTCTACCAGGACCCCCTTTGTACATGACACTAATCTGATCTTCATTAACTTCGGCGTGTGTATTGACTCTGATGTCACTGCAGACACAGCAAGGTGTGTTGGTGAGAAAATCATAAGTAACATGATAGGGAAACATGTCCAGGATCATGTGTTCAAGAAGGAGCAGATAGTTACCATGGCCAAGATGTCTGTAGTACACATTGGTTCCTCTTCTGTTGAAACTGACCCACAGCTGCTCTTTCAGCGACTTATTACTGCATGCATCAACAGCGATGAACTGGAGCACGTGTTTCAGTATGAACTCTGTACTAACCCCCCAACTCTATTCCAGAATGGGCAATTCTTGTTCGAGCCCGACATAGCTTCTCTGGCCAATGCATTGTGGAATATCATGCCAGATGCACGTCAAGATCTTACAAGTGAAGTTAAGTATGTACTTGATGGTGATGCACTTCTTCACAAATAACCATGGAAAATTGGTCCACATGGCCAAACCTATATGGACATATGCCAAAATTACGTCAGGTGTGCGAAGAACAAATATGGACAGGTGGCCATTGTCTTTGATGGGTACCGACCTGGGCCAAGAACGAAAAACAACACACATTCGAGGAGGCAGAAGGGCAAGCCAGACCCAGAAGTACTTTTCACTAGTGACATGATTTGAACTCTCCCCAAGGACAAGTTCTTATCCAACAGTGCCAAGAAGCAGAAATTGATAAATCTACTGGGTGTTGAATTCGAACATGCTAGTAACCATGTATTCCGTGTTCAATCAGACGCTCATGTGCTAATTGTCCCGACTGCGATTCAAATGGCACAAGACCATGACACAGTTGTTGTCGAAGATACTGATCTGCTCGTACTCTTGTGCAGTTGGACACACAACACAAATCACAAGCTATTCCACAGGCCTGAGCAGAAGACAAATGCCCTCAAACCATTGCGTTGTTGAGACATTCAACAGTTACAAAAGGCTGTGGAGAAGCATGTTGTTAATAGCCTTCTTTTCCTGCATGCCTTCTTTTCCTGCATGCCATCCTGGCCTACGAAACCACATCGCGTTTGTATGGCATCGGCAGACCAAGCTCCCTGAAGAAGACCAAATCTAGTGACCACTTTCGTCAGCAAGCTGCTGTATTCTGCAGTTCCAACGCCACACTACATGATGTTGTGACAGCTGGAGAACATGCATGTCTCTCTATCGTGGCATACCAGGAGGGACTCATAACAGCCTCAGGTTGCAGATCTTCCACCAAAAGGTGTCCTCCAGCACGAAGTGTGTACAGCCCCGAATTCTGCCATCTTCCTCTGCCGCTGCCAAGTACCATAGTCTACGAGTATATAACCAAGTGCAGCAGTGGCTAGAGGCAACTCTTCCCGCTGAAGACTGGGGTTGATTAAGAATGGACAGATAGTACCTATGATCACGGACATGCATCCTGCTCCAATGTAACTTCTAGAGGCCATTCAGTGAGACTGTAAGTCCACTTGTATGACCAAGCACTGCGGATGCCGGAAGTATGGGTTAGAATGTTCGCTGGCATGTGGAGAGTGTAAGGGTATTCACTGCAGCAGTTGTACAATGCAAGATGCAGACAGCGACAGTTATCATGAGTGAGTACATATGAATGAATGTAAATACTGTATGTATACGGTACATATATATATTGTTTTATTCATTTGGTCATTATGTATCTGGCCTTGGCATGTGCCACTCATTCATTATACGCTCAGAATCAGGCTCGGTTTTCGTGTTTTATCGTTTACCTTAATTTGCTTTTTTCTAGGGTATCTTACATTGTGTTCTAGTCAAAGTTTTATATTATAATAGCCAGTTAAAAAAAAAAAACATCAAATAGGACCAGAAAGGATACGATGTACCTGATAATGTGAATGTTATGAAATGATATAGGAACCTTACCCCTAATTTTCTCGAAAACTTTAATAAAAATGACTTAGTAATTGACCTACAAACTTCACAGTGTTCCATGCGTTTGCTTCTGGTTGATTTTTAATGTGTTGTTCCTACATGAAAATGGAAAAAAAAAAATGGAAAAAAACAGGTTTCCTTACTATTGCAATTTGTTTTGGGTGTATCACTAGACTGACTGGACTAATTCTGGTAAGATGGGTGTTGTACAAGGGACGGCGTTGGTGCTTGGAACAGATTTCTCTTCAGTATTCCGTGTTGGAGTAGAAAAAAGGTGGGATGGGTGTAAATGTATGTGCAAGATAGGCGGAGAGAGTAGTGTGTGGTGGGACAGACTGACACAAGCACACCCTGTGAAGAAAGACGTTGTATTAATGGCGACGATAGCTATGGGAACAAATCTTAAAAGTCTGATGTTGGACAGGTAAAAAAATGAATTGGGTGGATGGAGAGAAGTGGGCTGGATGTGTCTCGATGGTGGTTGGTAGTGGTGCTGGACGCTGGTAATACATCATGTGAAAGCGAGCATTATAGGTTGGCCAGTATGGGTGTGGCGTTGGTTATGATGAAAACTTTCTCCAGTCAGGGCAACAACAACAGTCTGAGCACGCATTACTTTCTTGTACCTTGCGTCTCACGTTGCACACACAATAAAATACGCGTTAACATTACAGGGGATAAATCTATTATCTCATCCTCTATGCAGAAATCACATTGTTATTGGCTTTTCTTTCGTGATATGCTCCCACTCTTGCGTGAAGTGGTTCCGTGCAAAATGTTTTTACAATTGTGTGTGTGTGTGTGTGTGTGTGTGTGTGTGTGTGTGTGTGTGTGTGTGTTTTGTCCTAGGCTCCCACTCTCTTTTAATTTGACTAATTTGTCTGTCACTTTCCTCTTTCTAATTAACTGTCTCCAGCAATTTCCTTTCCTTTGTTTATCAGCGTTCTCTGCCAATTTTCTCTGCTCGCAATTCTACCCTTCCGGCTGTACGTCCGTCTTCATCCTCGTCAGTGCTATGAAGTCTTTTAAAGTTTTTCATTACATTCAGATGACTTCATTCAACCTCAGGGAAAACTTTCGTAATAAAGTAGTTGGACAAATTCTTCTTTAAATAAAATCGTCAAGCGGTGGGAGCAGTGATTCGCCTTTATAAAAGAACGGCGTTTCACAGAACCTATAACATCCTCAGGGGAAAGAAGCCTTATTTCATCCACTTTACAGCCCCACGTTGTTCATATTAAGATATACCATTCACAAAGAAGGGGTTAAAGCAAATATCGTTAACCCTTTCCATGCCAGATGTCTCTTTGCACTAGAACCTGAATGAACTCTCTTGGTGGAGGCAAGAACAAAATAAAGTCGGCCTCATCGTAATGAAGGCTTCTCATTTTACTTATAAGTTTCTTACACATTCCTGCTTCCTTTCTCAGTTTACACTTTTTCTTACTTTCTTTTATCATCATCCACACACCTGATGTAGCGCTGCGTACTTTTTCCTTCATCAGTATAATTCTTTTCTCTTCCTGCCCTTCTTTCTTTCTTTCTATTTCTCTCATCATTCCTATCACTATTTATTACCCTTCTTTCCACTTCGGGTGGATCTACTTTGAGTGACAAGTGTAATAGTTTCCTATAACCCCGAAAACCATTTATAGCGCTGAGTGGTAACCATATAACCAAAAACTGGGTGATGTGGATCCTATACTGTGGTGACCCTGTTAGTGGTGGAGTGACGGTAAAGCGGCGTCCATCGAGAAACACATCAACCCTCTTCCCCGCCCCTTGTTGTGGCGAGACTGTCGGCCGCAAGGGAGCATCGGCCCTCTACACGGGACGGCCCTGAAGGGACAGTTGCTTGCATGCGGTTGATGGGTCTTACATGATAACAATAAAAACAAGAACAGCATGATCTCAAAGCAGTCAAGATCCAAAATATCAGCTTTTCATTTCGTTTTAAGCTCGTCAGTTGGACACCTTTTTCTGTATTAAGCCTTGTGGAGGAATTTAGAACTGGAGGATTAGTTACAGACTTCATTAATCCCCACAGTATTAGAGATTCAGGTCTGAAGAAAATCATCTGGTTGTATCAAGAATATAACAGAAATTGTTCTGGGGCTGAAAGGCTTGTCTTTAGTTATCATTAAACTCATTTTTTGCATAAATATGGCCACTCCCAGCTTCTTCTTTCAGTACAATATCGTCAGTTTTAATTCATTCTTAGTAGCAGCAGCCACCCTTTTTATCACAGGGAAGACTTCTGGTAGTGCATGGGTTTCTTGAAGGTCATGTCTAACCTCTCCAGTTCTTTATGTTTCTCATAAGCCGAATAACGTCGTCTGGAGTAATAAGGTTTAAATGACGTCATCCTAGTACTGGGGTTAGCGACATAATATCAATAACTAGGACTCAAATACCTCTCGCAAGCCGAATTAACGAAAAAATATACAAGCGTGTTCGTCCACCACGCACCTGGGTCATGCAGGGATAACTAGCACTGGATTTACGGTCAGAACTGCCAATCCCTTTCAAGCGTGAGGGAATTGGAAACAAATCAGTCCGGTAGTCAGCTCAGGCTACTAAGAGCACTGTTACATCCATTCTAATAGGCCATGCCAGTCATGCCAATACCCAGGTTCGCATTCTCGTCTGTTAACCAGGCTGCCTGGTACCTTCTCCTTAACAACTAATTTCGATATATGCCATTTAAATTTATTACTGATATTATTTTTGCAGGCTCTGTCAGTATTACCACGAATTACATAACACAATAAAAATGTAGGAACGTTATTCAAAATAAATAATTAAAAAGGAGGTGTTAGAAAGCCTCCCGAGGCCTCTGGAATACGACCCCGTTACAAAAAGCAAGGTCTTTTTCGTTATTTCAGGCCGTCAGGCCAAACTGGGATCATTAAAGGTCAGTTGAGATCCAGTTAGATCCATTGGGGCCATTTAGTGTTCAATCAGATCCTTTGCATCCACTCTGGTCCAGTTAAACAGATTCATGTCAGTTTAGGATTATTGGGGATAATTAGATTCGGTCAGATCCATCCATATTCCTGAATTCCGTCTCAAGACCAACCACATCCAGCACCTCCATTTGAAATTAGTCAGGCTATTTCGAATCAGCTGAGGACAAGTTGTGCCAAATTAGGCTCATCTTGTGCAATTTTGATCCACTATGGTCCTTCACAATTATCTGACTCATTTAGATTAACCCAGATTCATTTAGGACAAGTTAGGTTCATAGGCCCGTCACTGTCATTCCAGATCCTATCACACCCACCACATCCATTTTGGCCGAGTCAGATTAAAGACTATTCACATCCAGCGAGGTCTATTCCTGTCCGGTTACATCCATTTTTAATGTCCATTCAGCGCCTCCACACCCACCCACCCTGCCCACCCACCAACCCACCTGAATCATCTGCCCACCAACCTACAGATCCTACCACCAAGCTGGGACCACCTCATGATGACTTGTAACTCCCCCCCCCACATACGTGCACATAGAGGTACATGTACATATATAGTATAAGAGATTTCAGTTAGTTTATAACATTTCCATTCACTTTAGGTTCATCAGGTCGAATTAATTAGTAAATCTCTTTTCGAGTCATGCCTATGAAGGTGTGTGCTGAAACTCAGCCCTACCAGTCAGCATTTCTTGAGATATGACAGTTCAGGTCTTTCAACTTTTTTTTTTTTAGGTCTGTTTAGGACCATCGCATCGATCCAGATCAACATAAATCATTGCAGCCAAGTCTACGGAGGCGAATGTCAAAAAACAACCAGATCTGTGAAATAGTTTCCAAGATGATGATTCATATCTTCCAGAAATCAGTGGATTGGATGGAGACAAGTGAGAGGGATGGGTTGGGATGATGGAGTGTGATGGGACATAATGGAATAAATATGCTCTGTGACTGTGGCCTTTGTAAGTCGGTTGATAGTCATGTCTGTTATCGTTATGATATTCACCGCATCTGAGCATGAATGAGTGTGGTGGATGGCTAGGCGTGAGAGGGATGTTTGGAACGTTGGAGGATGTTTACTGTAGGTTGACTGTAAAGGTGCGAGTCAAAGATTACAAAAAAAAAAAAATGTATGGAGTGGATTGGACACGAGGGGACAGGATGGGCGGAGGTCGTGGTTGGTGGTGATGCTGCGTGGTATGAGCACATATGGCTTAGACAGGCGTTGGATATGGAACACCATCGGCACTGAACAGACTTAAGGATGTCGTAATGGGGATATAGACAAGGTTGAGCCGATATATAGAGGTGGCCGAGAGGCATGGATGGTGATGGGTGGTGGGGTAGAGATTGCAGAGAACACATTGTAAAGATACTTGTTGTATGAGAAATGAAATTAGCGACGGGAACAAACTTCTCTGAAACGTTCAATGTGGGATGTATTAAGCGAATAGAGTAAATGAAGAGAGGTGGGCAAAATGGTTAAGAATGGTTGGTTAGACCAGGTAGGGATAACACCCTGTAAAAAATGGGCTATGTACGGTACATTCATCGACGTTGGTGGTGTGTGAGTTAACTTAAAAAGAAGTATGTGCCTTCCATTTCTGTTTGCCAGACCTCTACCGACGGAAATTTTAAAAATGCAATCGTAGTTACAAGGGTGAACAATTATTTCAATATGCCGTAGAGTCAAAGTCAAAGGTTTTCAATTCCGTGCAGGAGACTGGGAGTGTGGTTTCATGTTGCCATGGAGTTTTCGAGTATTTGCCACCCAGAGTTTTCCCACTCACATAAATCTTCCCAAATCTTCTTGCCTTAGCCTGACTCTAAGAATTCTAGTTTGGAGTGGTCTTAAATGTAATGAAAAAGATAAATAAATGGTGAGAAGTTAACTTTGCTATCAATTTAGACGAGTTTAACAGCATTAGTTTCACATCTACGGCTTTCCCAGGCCAGAATATCGCGGGTTAACCATTCTTGGAGAAATGTGCCAGGCGGGGATAAAAACGAGCGATGGAAATTAGTATCCCGAGGTTTAACGAGAACAGTCTATTGTTCGACAAGTTGTGTAGGCGAATAGATGGGTCCATTCCCCTAATGAGAAGAGGCGAGCCAAGGACAAAACTGCTGAACGCCCTGGTGGCACAATTTAGTAATGGAACGGCTGCTATTTCGTAGCCGCACGCAGAAGCTGGTAAACCGAATCTGGTCAATTTTGTGAACTGATTTACCATAACACTTTAGATGTAAAAGATAAGAATAAAGAATATGATTGTATGAGTATAATGTGTGTGTATGTGTGTGTGTGTGTGTGTGTATACGTGCGTGTTTGTTTGTTTGTTTGTTTGTGTTTGTTTGAGAGAGAGAGAGAGAGAGAGAGAGAGAGAGAGAGA
>JAGKTI010016527.1:0-19365 GCA_018397915.1 Birgus latro
GTGATGGTCTTCGAGAGAAGTGAAGCCAGTGAATGTACAGTGAGATTATGGAGAATGTGAGTGAATTTAAGTACTTGGGCAGTGTGATGAGTAAGGATGGAAGTCTGGAGGGTGAAGTGCTCGAAAGGGTGCAGCAGGGAAGGAAGGTTGCTGGTTCATTGAAAGCAGTGATAAGAAACAAGATGGTGAGCATGGAAGTGAAAAAGTTGTTACATGGCAGTATTGTGATACCAACTCTAACATATGGAAGTGAAGCTTGGACCCTGTTGGAAGGACAGAAGTCAAGAGTGAGAGCTGTGGAAATGAGTTATTTGAGAGGAGCATATGGAGTCACATGGAGAGACAGACTAACAAATGAGGAAGTGAAGGAGCGTTGTGGTGTGGTTGAGGATGTGATGGGAAGCATTAGGAGAAACACGTTAAGGTTGTTTGGGCATGTGGAGAGGATGGAGAGTTAAAGACTGACAGGGAGAGTGTATGTGAGTGAGGTGGAGGGGGCGAGAGGGAGGAGGAGGCCGAGGATGAGATGGAGGGATGGAGTGGAGAGGTATATGAGAGAGGGGTGTGTGAGTTGGGAGCTTGGTAGCCAAATGGCAGGGAACAGAGTGACATGGAGGTGATTTGTTTGTGGCCACCCCATGCGGGATTGAGGCGTCTGGCAATAGATAGATAGATAGTATCCCTCCCATGATAAGGACAATGAATTTTTTCTTTAAAACCTCAGTTAAAAATCAAATTTCTGAGGGAAAATATTAAAAAAAATATAGGCTAAAAAATTTGTTTTATTTTGACTCCCAACCTTTTTTGCCTCAAAAGTCACTTTCAGAAAAAAAAAAAAGTGGTGAAAATTGGCTAAAAAATGGCTGAGATATATTCAATTGAAACTAGAAAAAAAAAAACACTTTACAGGAGAGCCAAAGTTAAATCCCCCATGCCCATGGACGGCCATTTAACAAGTTAAAGTCCCTAGTGCTGTATGAAGAATTGCCCCCACCTCCCTCTTCTTCTTCATCATCTGCCACGACATTTTGTACATACATAGGGGTTTTTTAAAACATTTAGCTGATTTTCGACCATGTGCCAGAAATTTATGTATATTTTGAGGCCAGCGTCCCCTTAACCACAGGCCGTCACTTTCGTGACGCTCGGTGGCAATGGCTCGAGCCATGGGCCGTCAGTTGGGTGCCTCTGTTTTCTTTTTAAGTAGCCGGGGCCTTCAAATCATAAATACAGTAAAACCTCGACATAACAGACTTCAGTAGACCGGAATTCGCTTTTATCGGACTCGAGGAGCTACCGGACTAAACTCCTATATATCGGAAAAAGTCCGATATAGCCAGAATCAGTCCAGACTGCCTGACAACTTCAGCTATGTTCATCACAAGAAGACAAGTAAAAGACATGTTTTTCAGTGCACAGTACAGTATTATTATACCATTTGATTAATGTAGTGAAGGTAAAACACAGTACAATACTGCAATGGTGATGAAAACTACCGATGCAATCTGGACTAATGTCTGATATATCGGAAAAAGTCCGGATTAGCAAGGGTAAGTCCGGATGTCGCTTTTATCGGAAAATCGCTTATTTCGGACTGGCCTGAGCCCTAATTAGTCCGTTATAGTGAGGCCTTACTGTATATATGAAAAACTGTAGGAGAATCCTGAGTGCTATTTATATCACTCAGGCTAGTTTGGCGCAATATTGTATAAAAATAAGTCAGAGTGCGAATTACCACAGGCTGGAAGTGCCAGGACCGCCTCATACAACCCCGCGGTTTAGGGGTTAATATAGTCTGTAATGTGCTTTATTATTATAACAGAAATATGAGGGCGATCTGCATTAGAGGTCTTGACAGTCTTGAACTGTGTCCTATGAGAAGAGTCATCGTGGAGGACGGGAGGGTATGTAAGCAGTGATGTGTGGTCTCATGATAGTTTGTGTCCAGCTTAATGAGAGTATGACCTCTAATTAGATAAACTAGAGCAAAATCTACCCATACATGTTAGCACTTTTTTTGGATAAAGTAAGGCAAACACCTTCTTTAAGTACAATGAACGGCTGTAAGCTTTCTTAAAATGATTTTTTTTTTCATGATTCTTGGAGAGGAATCTTCGAACCCTTAGTTTTCATAAAGGACCTGCATTCTGTACTGTAAATAAGCCACCTTAGCCTTATCAGTGGAGATGACATTGGAAGGGATTCCAGGGTTTGCCCAGTGGTGGATACATTACTTTATACTTATTACAATCAGTGAATATGAGGATTTTCTTTACTAATGTTAATTGAAACTATGCTGCATTGTACTGACATGTATTCTCCATGAAGTTTGCTCACAGATGAGTGTTAAATATTCTGTCTTACTATTACGCCATAAGAAGCATAGGGACATATGGCTAGGCTAGTTAATCACAGCATGCAAAGCCAGTGACCAGTCACTTGCATCTGAACTACATTACCCAGTAGTAAACTCTAGTCATTTGTCAGATGTAAGCACTTTAGATTCACCTCCAAGAGTGTCTTAACCAGGTAGACATTGAGGCATCTACAGTATTTGTTTATGTAGTTACCATGTAATGTAGTACCAAAAAATGATTTCCTGGGTTATAAGAAACTCTTTAGCATGTCACTCACTGTATAGTCACCTGAAGGTAGTTTTACATTGTGTGAGCAGATGATAGACACTATACTATAAGCGTTTGTGTCATTCTCTTGTGCCCCGCCCCCTACTGATGCCCCGCCCACTTCCGGCTCTACTCGTTGCTGATTGGCTGAGATAATTATTCTTCTTTTTTATAGAATAATGAGCCTTACTACGAAATAGTATCGTATTAGTAATCCCTCTAATATTCGGACGTCCAATACTCGGACATACTCACTATTCGGATATTCTGGGCTGCCCAACCCCCAAAATGCAAAAAAATCCGAAAAAATTGATTAATTTTCGATTTTTTGGGACCGCATCAGTTTGAATTTCCCGCGCGCGCTGATCCGCTCTGTTTACACTCGTGGCGCCACTATCGGTCGCCATTACCCACTCCCCTCCTCCCTCGTGAACAACTCCGAAAATGGCGGCCGAAGTGATTGCTTTTGTGGTGATACCCTACCTCCTACAGTGCTTGATACTGCTCTTCACCTTCTTCATCATGTGTGTGATGATGGCCCCGCCTCCTGAGAAGAGGAAGAAAGTGGTTCTGACTCTGGAGAAGAAGAGGCAGATATTGGACAAGGTGGACGCCGGCTGGTCAACAGGGCGCATCTTACGTGAGTTCAACCTCCCTCGCTCCACCTTGTTTGATATCAAGAAGTCCCGAGACAAACTACAGCAGTACACGGCTGATTTCGCATCGAAGACCAGACAAAACGTGCAGAGGAAGGTGATGTTTACTCCTAAGTATGCAGACATCGACCGCTCCACGTTGATTTGGTATCGACAACAACGAGCTGCTGGTGTGTTGGTACGTGGAACGGAGCTGAAAGCTGCTGTGAAAAGTTCACAAGGCTACACGATGCCCAAAACTTCAAGGCATCTAAAGGTTGGCTCTTCGCGTTTAAGTTACGACATGGACTTACCATCCGTAAGACCCATGGTGAAGCTCTGGACGCTAACGATGAAGGAGTAGAACAGTTTCGGCAGAAGGTGAAGGGCTTGATTGATAGGGAGGGCCTCACTCTCGGTCAAGTTTACAACGCTGATGAAACTGGCCTATTTTATCGTTCAATACCCACAAACACTCGCTGAGGAGACAGAGAAGCGTTTACCTGGCCCCAAGCTCTCGAAGCAACGTGTGTCTGCTTCGTGCTGTGCCAATGCTAACGGCATGCACCGGCTCAAGCCCGTCATTGTAGGCCGTGCAAAGCAGCCTAGGTGCCTTCATGGGTTAATGAATGCCCTTCCTGTCGTGTGGTATCATTCTCTGAAGGCTTGGTTCACAACCAAGATCTTCAAGAATTGGTTCCACCAACACTTTGTTAAGGAGGCCATTCGTTATCAGACGGAGACACTGAAAATCCAACGAGACCAGGTAAAGGCCCTCCTGATTCTTGACAGTGCACCTGCGCATCCGTCAGACAAGGAGTTGGTGGCAGAGAATGGTCGCATCAGGTGTCTGTTTTTGCCACCTAATACAACTGCTCTCATCCAACCAATGGACCAGGGAGTGATTGTGGCATCGAAGAGGCTATACCGACGGAAGTTTTTGGACGAGGTGATGGTTGTGTACGAGGACGAGGACGATCGCAGGGAAGGACATGACATGCGAGGACAAAAAAAACTCGAAAACATTTGCCGATACACCCTCAAGTCTGCCATCTACAACTGGGCAAATGCATTGAATGAAGTCTCTGTCAAGACTTTAGAAAATGGTTGGTCTCGCCTGCTTCATGGAAGTGACGTGGTGCACGATTTTCTGGGTTTTGACATGGATGACTTTCATGCAAGGCTTCGTACGGGTGGAGACGATGTGGATGTCGACGAAGTGCGCGAGTGGTTGGATGATGACGAGGGCGATCCTGGGTATCAGATCATGTCTGATACTGAGATCGCATCTACTGTTGCTGGTCCCAGTACCCAGCAGGAAGATTCTGACGAGGACAGCGACGATGATGCGGACTCCTCACAGGTTGCAACTACCCCAACGATCCCCAGGCTGAGCACAATCCGGAACTATGTGGAGTTCGTCCTTGACTACCTAGAACACCCGGACTGCGACAGAGAGATGGGGTCATTGGAATTGGCGAGTGAAGTGAGAGGTTTCAGGCAACGCACCATTAATCTTCAAAATCGTCATCCTTTGCGTCAATCAACCATTGATAGTTTTTTCAGGCCAGTCAACCCTGCCGTCGTCCACTCTCGCTCCACACCATCATCTCACGAAGACAGGCCTTCTAGCTCCGATCCACAGCCCAGCACATCAGGCACGGCTGAATCACCACTGGATGTTAGTTTGCGTCTATCTTCGGAGTCCTCTGTAGTGGATAGTGTATCACCACGTCGCACCAAG
The DNA here is from genome assembly GCA_018397915.1 of Birgus latro. Taxonomy (NCBI): domain Eukaryota; kingdom Metazoa; phylum Arthropoda; class Malacostraca; order Decapoda; family Coenobitidae; genus Birgus; species Birgus latro. The sequence goes on from JAGKTI010016527.1 coordinate 5,004, forward strand.
ATGACTGGATGTTAGTTTGTGTCTATCTTCGGAGTCCTCTGTAGTGGTTAGTGTATCACCACATCGCACCAAGATGCCCCTACGCCGCCTCCGTCTGTTCATCTTGGACTCTGACAGCGACTAAATTCTCCATGGATCGTCACTAGACCACACGGGAATTTACTGTTGTGTACAGTGCAGTGAAGTGATGTTATTCCAGTTATAAAAAAAAACCTTGTGGAAAGTGTTGGTGAGAAGTGCTGGTGATTCTCAAGTGGAAAGGTGTGTCAGGTGCAACGTCTTCCTGTCAGAGTCTGAGATGATAGAGTGGGTTATTACATCAGGACGGCCGCTTTTTGTTCGTAAGTACCCTAACTTCATGCCTAACGTGTTTTCATCATGCTGTACATGTGTTAAAAAATTACCGAAAATGTTAATCATAATTTCCTGCTTGCTATTTAATTTTTCCATGCATGGTTCTTCAGTAAAACAGCTAGAAAAAAGGTTGAAGCAGTGAATTTCATGTCCGGTCCTAACCTAACCTAACATTGTGTTAATCATAATTTCCTGCTTTTAATTTAATTCTTTCATGCATGGTTATTAAGTGCACCAGCTATGAAAAAGGTTGAAGCAGTGAATTTCATGTCCGGTCATAACCTAACCAAACCTAACAACCTAACCTAACCATTTTTCTGGTAGCAATTAACATCATTTACTGTATTTGATGCTTTGTATTCAGTAATTTGATGCATAAAATGTGAGAAAAGATGATTTCCATGTCCGATACTTACTTATACTATGCTGGCAAGTTCTGAGCTCCTATGACTCACTCACCCGTAAATCATCATTTTTTGGTTAAAATTCAATAAATTCATGCTATGTGTGCATTACTTATGTGAAAAGGGACCTAAATAAGTGCTATACATGTCCACTAGGGAGGTAGGAAGGCAGTTTTCTGATTTAGGTTAGGTTAGGTTAGGGTCATGATAAACCAGTGCTGGAGCTTCAGGACCAATATCCGGACAAAACCAATTATTCGGACATGCCTTTGGCTCTGTTTCAACGGATATTGGAGGGATTACTGTATTTACTTTTACTTTGAATTCATTCTTGTATGACAAAGGAAGCACTAAAATTTGCTAACTGAATCAAAATGAGTTTGAAAAGAAGCAGCCCGCCTCCTCCTGCGACAGCAGTTGAGTTTTGGCGCCAAGAAACTTCGGAGCTTGGCAGTAACACATCGCAGCTGTCCCACTGTGAAACATATTAAGTCATGTACCTGTCATGTCTGTTAAGTTACCACGGTTTCATAACCATATTGTAATTTTCCTAATTTATCTCCTACATTTCATTAAAATTAGAGGGTTCGAATACAAAAGTAGGAAAATGAAATGTCACTGGCTTCGCCTACTCAGTACAGTGTAGTTATTTATACAGTATAAATATTTATATCAACAATGCCGTATAAGAAATTTGATTCTATACACGTGAAGTCATTTAACACCTTTAGAGGGAAAAGAGTTGTGTGTGTTTGTGTGTGTGGATAACAAATATAAGGAAAAAATAAAAACAAGTTCTTTGTAGAATGTATACCTTTTTATTTTCATACAGGGAACTTTCGTTACTTCACAAACCTTTCAGGCCGATGACAGTCTTTGGTACTTTTTTCCAACATCCTTCACTACAAAACATATTTCCTAGTTAATTGGAAAAGATATAATCGCAGTTAAGGAGTTCAGTAAAAGTTTTGTTGCTGGGATTAGTGACAGCGCCCGACATGTTTACACGCCGCTAGCACAGGGAAGACTGGCTTAGGATTCGTACAGTACTAGGGCTGACGGGTGAGTGGGCGGGGCCAAGGGGGCGGGGCACAAGAGAATCGTTCAAATGCGAAGAGTATAGCATGAATATTAACATCAGTAAAATTTCTGTATTATTATCCAAGATGGTGTTTAGTTCTGGATATGTAGAATGCTATATTCTTTTCTATCTATCTGTCTGTTGCCAGACACCTCAATCCCATAATGGGTGGCCCCAAACAAATCGCCTCCATATCGCTCTGTCCCCCACCATTTCACTGCCCTGCGCCCAGCTTACATCCCCCTCTCTCATATACCTCTCCACTCCATCCCTCCATCTCATCCTCAGCCTCCCCCTCCCTCTCCCCCCCTCCACCTCACTCACATACATTTTCCTTGTCAGTCTCTCACTTTCCATCCTCTCCACGTGACCAAGCCACCTCAACGTGTTTCTCCTAACATTCCTATCACATCCACAGCAGCCGTGGCTCAGTGGGTTAGAGCGCTCCTCTGGCCGTAGGGTGGGAGGATCGAATCCACCCAAGGGTCATTGGTAGACATCAGGAAGGGCATCCGGTCATAAAATGCTACACGCTCCACTCCAAAAAGGCCGACGCATGCAAGCATGTTGCAGCCTTAAAAAACGAAATGATGACGAAACGAAACGATCCACACTACAACGCTCCTTCACTTCCTCATTTATTAGTCTGTCTATCCATGTGACTACACATGCTCCTCTCATATAACTCATTTCTGCTGCTCTCACTCTTGATTTTGGTCCCTCCAACAGGGTTCAAGCTTCACTTCCATATGTTAGAGTTGGTATCACAATACTGTCATGTAGCAACTTTTTCACTTCCATGCCCACTTCCCTGTTTCTTATCACTGCTTTCAAGGAACCAGCAACCTTCGTTCCCTGCCTCACCCTTTCCAGCACTTCACTCTCCAAACTTCCATCCCTACTCATCACACTACCCAAGTACTTAAATGCACTCACATTCTCCATATCCTCCCCATCCAATCTCACTGTACATTCACTGACTTCACTTCTCTCGAAGACCATCACTTAACTCTTCCCTACATTCACCTTTAGATTCCGCTTCTTACACACACTCCCAAACTCATCTACCAAACCTTGCAGCTCCACTTCTTCACTCAACAACACAGTATCATCTGCAAACAACAGTACAGGGAGTTTCCAAACACTGCCCTCTCTCACTAGGGTCACTCCAACATCCACTGCCTGATCTTGTATCTGTTATATAACCCCATCCATATACAGATTGAACAACCTTGGAGACACGACACATCCTTGTTTCAATCCAACCTTCAAATGGAAAAATTCACTCAGTTTGCTATCCACATGCACTGCAGCCTTAGCACCCTCATACATACTCTTAACTGCCTTCAACAACTTCCCATCTACTCCACAAATTCTTAACCCTTAGGCGCCAGTGCATGTCTACAGACATGTTGGTAGAGGGCTACTGTCCACGTCAATATACGTTTTGATTGTTTTGATTTTTCACGGGCATGTTTGAACTTCGTAGCGCACCATATGGACTCACAGTATTGTCCAGGAATGGCTGGTGCGTGGGGACACGCTGGTGGCCGGGGGTAGGTGGGGGAGGGGTTTGAGGGCAGCTGAGCAGTGAGGAGAGCTGTGGTGGAGGGTGGGGGGAGGCCGGCGTAGGAAGAGTGTGGCCTTGGAACCAGCTGATACTGGTTTGGGATAGGGGTTGGGGTCAGGAGGGGTTGGATTAGGTGGGGTTGTGGGTAGGGCTACTAAGGGGCCCTGAAGGGTGTGAGGGATAGTGTAGGGGTGCTTGAGTACACTTGTACTGACCATAGGGAGTATCATAGTCTCAGGAAGTACTGAAAACAGTGAAGTTATTTGTAAAAAATGTGTAAATAATTGTGAATGCCTAAATAGATATAAATTTGTTAGAAAATACAGGTATCATGGAAAACATAAAGTAACCCAATCTTTATTAGTTACTTTCTTGTTTTTTTTTTTCTATTTTAGTCATAATATTGTGTTCATACGGCATTGTGAATTAGTGAGAGAAACAAATTGCCGTATTCTTAAAAATAATCCCTTCCCTAAAATTTTCCTTCCTGTCCAAGGAGTTATGATTTCCATCGGTATTCATAGAGATTCCCTTGGAAGGGAAGGGAAAATGTTCAAGTTGGTAGCCCTGTCAGACTAAAACGTCCCATTCTGCTGATATTTGTTATGGTGGAGCTTTAGAATTATAAACTAATACATCAAAACACGCATATCTCGTGCTGGATAATGAAAACACAACACATTTGAGATGTAGTAGGTCGCCAACACCCATACTGTTGGTTTGTATTCAGTCATAAACACCATTCTGGCCAACACTGCAGCAGTGTTCACTCCTCAAGACAATATTTTGATAATAAATTATACTCGTGGAATATTATTATTATTATCTTATTCGTAAGTGTAAGAATCACTTGTTAACATTCGTCTCACGTACTCGCATGGCGGTGCTCACTTGTTTTTTTCCAGCTGGAAGACATGAGCCAAACCACTCGTGTGACCTTGATGGCAGATTTTCCTTTTCCGGCCAAATTATTAAGCAAAATACTTCTTGAAAAAAAAAATCTTGGTGTGACCCTGGCCATAATGTACGAGATTTGTCAGTGTCAGATCATATAATACTGGATGAATATCGGAAGTAGTACGTCGTCTGCTTTGTTTATGTCCAGCTAAACATCTCAGCCGACATGGGTAACACTTTGAAAAATACAAATGGCGCAAAAAAAAAAAAAATCAGTATATCGTTGTAAATCGTATTAATAATATTGTACAGCACCTTTCATCAACATTTTAAAAATATTTAAGACAGTAAACTACAAAAGAACGCACAAAAATTGCGAAGGAATTTTTGAAGAGACGGGTCAAATTATTCCGTCAAGTTCCAGTAATTTCGGGTGCTTGATGGGAAAACTTTTCACTTCGATCAGCTCGGAAGGAGAGGGATTTTTTAAAGAATACCAATTCGGAGAAAGATGTCCTTCCCTTGCCTCTAAAAAGCAACGTGGCAGATATTGGAGCTTCAGATATTTTGGAGCTAAGCAGTAGTTCTTCCCTCCGTAAGGGAACTTTTCCGTTGTTTTCAGACACACAAGAGTCTGCGACTGTTGTGTCCACCCTTGTAGAGGAATACAGGAGCAACAGAGGCACCAGGTACGTAACTCAGGTGTGTTAAGCACTGGAAAGATGAAGGGCAGTATATAAGGACAATTTTAAATGTACAAACTTGGGGTGCTTGTTAAGAACTCTTATTGATATACTGGTGTACTGGTAGCAAGCTTAATAATGATTCTGGAGACAACACATTTGTGACCATCATGTTTGTAATGTGGTCAAAAAGTTATGTTGTTGATGTTAGAAAATAACGAATCATGGATTGGTTAGGGTTTGATATTCGTAAAAAGTTTGGTGAGTAAAAGTGTGGTAACGTGTTATTGCTTCATTTTACGTACTTATTAGGCTTTGCAGCGCCAGTAAATTTACAGCCATTGTTTTACTGTTCAGGAATATCAAACTTCCATAATTGAAGCACATTGTGTAAAGTGAACGTACCCCAACACATGTATCTCCACATTTTTACATCCCATTTCCCATCTACACAGTGGTAGGTGGTGGCGACCATCATCCACTCACTTGATGTAGTGCTGCCTACTTCTTTCTTAGCCTTTCATTCTTTTTCTGTACCTGCCCTCCTCTCTTCCTATTTTTCCTATCTTTTCTGGCACTTCTTATTGCTTTTCTTTCTTTTACAGGTGGCTTTACATTGAGTGACAAGCCAAATGGTTTCCTGTAAGCCAAGAAACCATTTACAACGCTGGGTGGTAACCATATAACCAAACCATACGTGCTCCCTACGTGTCAGCAAGTGGGTTGGTGGAGGGTTAGTGCCCCTCCCTGTAAAACAAATAACTCAAAGTCAAATGGCCACCCCTTACGGAATTATGGCGTCTGGCAATAGATAGATAGATAGACAATTTCTCTTGATAAAAAAATAGATTTTATGGTTGTATTGCTGGTTAGATAAGGTCAGTAGTATGAGTTTAAGGAGGTTTTTGAGAAGTTTGCGTTTTTTTGACTAGGTAGCTGAGAAGAGGCTTCATAGGGCAATAGTTTTCATGGAAACAGGTAAGCTGACCATAGTTCATGTTGGTTGGATGAAATTTGAATGTAGGATCATCCAGACAAGAGTTTGGCATGCCTTATTCAGTTTGGTAGAAGAGGAGCTAACTTCATCATGCAGTTGTGCCCTCCAGATTTATATATTTTTATATTTATTTTTTTTCTTTTGGGTGCAGATGATTGGCCATTTAAAGTTGGCCAGCAAGGTGTATGAATGAATGTTTGGTTCATTCAGGTGTGCATGCTACAGGCAGCACTCCCTGTATGAGGTATGAACTGTACCTGCATTAGGAACTCTTTATCAATGCATACTTTCAGGGGAAAGGAATTATCAAGATGATATTCGTTTGTGATAACAACGTAGTGAACGTGTGGGAAATTTCTGCCTTAGGGTCACATTGCCTTGTGATTATTGGGTATCTGGTAGTGCTCATTTCGGACAATTTTGAGATTCGCACAACCAGAGATTCTTAGAAAAATAAGTTTACCAAATAACATCTTGGCCAGTATAGACCATTTTTCATTCTATGCACTTTGCTCGCAAGTGAATAATACTTGCATTGGGTTGGGTTAGGTTAGGTGAGGGTAACTAGTAGGCCCACAGTACATATTTTTGCATCAAACCTGAGGGTTTCCTATGGTTTTGGGTGTAATTCTGTTCATTTTGACCTTTATTTCTAAAAAAAAAAAAAAAAGTGGATTCTAAGGTGATTCCAAGAATATTCATTCTCTTCAAACCATTGATTGGCGATAGATTTGAAGGGCAAAATCCAATGAATCACATCAAAAACCATTGGAAACACTCAGATTTGATGCAAAGATCAGTGGTTGTGTGAAACTAAAAATTGACTCTCATTTCCATTCAGGTGTTCCCTTCAGTGAGCCACTTTGCTGTTAGGTCAATGTGTCCCTGCACCCCTCCCCAAAAAATAATTACAAAAGTGATGATATCTAGGGTTGGTGGCGGTACAATCAGAGGAGAGGGAGAGTGGCCACGTGCAGTTTGCCACAAGGGTGTGGGAAGTAATTCCATCTTGTGTAGTGTTTGTGATAAATGGGTACACAAGAGATGTAGTGGTATTAGAGGTAGACTGCGAGATGATGCTGATTTCATGTGTCCGGCGTGTCGGGGAAAGCAGGTGGAGATTGTTAGGCATGAGACGGTTGAACTTGCAGGTGAGTCTCTTGAGTGTGTGGAGGAGTTTTGTTATATGGGAGACATGTTATGTGCCGGAGGTGAGGCTGGAGTTAGCCCGGTTGCTAGGGTGAGAAGTGGTTGGAAGAAGTTCAGGGAGCTGTTGCCTCTCCTGACATTGAGAGGACTCTCCTTACGTGCTAAGGGGTCTTTGTATGCAGCATGTGTTAGGAGTGTGATGCTGTTTGGTAGTGAGACCTGGGCAGTAAAGGAAGAGGATATTCGCAGGTTTAAACGTACAGAAATGACAATGATTAGGTGGATGTGCAGTGCGTCCCTGTGTGCAAGGCCTGTGGGGGGCTGGGTTTACGATAGAAGAGTTGAGAGGTAGGATGGGACTGGAATGTATTGGTGTTGTGATGAGGAGAGGTAGGCTGAGGTGGTTTGGCCTTGTGGAGAGGATGGGGGATTATAATTGGGTACAGAGGGTGAGAGGTGTTAATATTGGGGGAGGGGTAGACCGAGAAAGACATGGCACAAGGTCATTAAGTGTGACTTAAGGGTTAAGGGACTGAACAGGGAGGCTGCCAAAGATCGAGCAGCGTGGAGAGCCGCCATTAGGTGACCAAGGCCGACGCATGCAAGCATGTTGGAGCCTTCAAAAACGAAACAAAACGAATATTACCAAAACCATACTTTATAATTCCATTATGTTCCTTTGGGTTCAGTGTGTCCCCGCACCCCGCCCCCCAAAATAACATTAGTAATATTACCAAAACCATACTTTATAATTCCATTATGTTCCTTTGGGTTCAATATGTCTCCGCACCCCTCCCCGAAAAATAACATTAGTAATATTACCAAAACCATACTTTATAATTCCATTACGTTCCTTTGGTTTAATGCAGAGAATCACCTGCAAAGCAGAAAGGCTTCAGTGATTACCTGGATCAGAAAGAAGATTTGGATTTCTTCAGGAATATGCGAGTCACCAAGGAAACCTTTGCTTTTCTCCATGAAATTGTTCAAGAGCAGTACAGACCGGTGTTCTGTGGAGGGACAGCACTTGTTCCAGCTAGACTGTGCCTTCAGCTAGATTTGTGGTATTTAGGTAACAGAGCCACATACAGAGAATTGGCAGAATTGTTTGGCCTATCAGAGAGTGCTGTTTTTAATTGTGTTCATATGTCATAAACATTATTTGCAGTCTTGGCCACAGGTACTGTTGGCCACAGAAGTTTCGTTCCTTTCATGGTAGGCGATTTGATGAATGTGGCAACATGGCATTCTCCCCCTCTACACCCCCTCCCTCCTTCCCCTTCCCCAGATAGCTTCTGAGGTTTATGAAGCTTGCTGTGAAGCATCTGAACGTCTGGAGTTTACTGCATGTTACTCGATATGATGAGCATGATATGATTATTATGCCTGTTCCTAATGAAAATTTGCCAGTTTAATGACTATATTCATTTTTGCAGGAGTTATTAGATTTTATAAATGTGTCATGCCATTTTCACCAAGTCACAGTGAGCTAATATATCTATTCTGGTATCATCCAAATACAGTACTAACACGTCTCGTGTCAGTTCCAATATTGATGGCTACATTCTTATAAGATACTTAGGCCGACCAGTGCTACGAACAAGTTTATGAAATGTTCTTTTTTTCCAATCATTCATTCACTTATGCATTCATCTATGTTGGAGGAGTAAGAGCAAGAGTTAAGTTTAAAAAAGGAAATATAGAATACACAAAGGTCTGTGAAAGTGGTATCCACATTAGAAACAATGACTGGCAGCATCCAAGGGTGAACATTATATATGAAGTAATAATTACCTGACAGAACAGTTACAACCAGATAATGAGATTGTGTCGATAATATAGGTGATTTGGTAGTCCTATCACAATCTAGGGCTGAGCCATAAAATCCCTCATTACATCAGTAAAATCTGTGTAATCTTTTACCTGTCTTCCTTTCTCTGTAGTACGAGTATCTGCTAGAATAGGACCACTGATGAGGAGGGATCCAGTAATGGAGACATTATGTGAACAGATGTGTCAGTCAGAACCCATGTATGAAAAGGAAAGAAATGGCATCAGAAGTGTGACTGGAAAGAAGCATAATCATACGGCTTCCTCTAACAAGGGTGGTGGATGAGAACGGTCATGTAGGTAATGATGAAAGGCAAATAAAGATTGAACACTGATGAGTATGAGATACTCTGCAGACGAAAGGAGACACAGAGCCACGACAATAACATGTCGAAGGACAAGGATAAACGAGGAATGGCAAAGTGAGAGGGTGAAGGATAGGGAGACAGAAACCAGATAAATGATGTATGGGGATGTATCATCAAATCAGTAAACATCATTTACTCTGGATTATTTCATCATATCTATATATTTGTCTGTAGTAGTAGTAATTATATTTATAACATATAATACTGTATATGGTATTTTAAAAATAATACACACCATTATGCATAGAGAGAGAAAGAGAGAGAGAGAGATGGTCGCCTTGAATTTTCATGCCATCATCACAGGATGAGAAGGGCCCAGTCATGTGGTGGTAAGGACTGTCCACCCTCACCATCACATAGCGTAAGCCCACTGTTATACCCACATCCTTGTGAGTGTAATAAGTACAGTAAACCCTTGATAAGCCGAACTATATGGGGCTCTACCCTGGTTCGAATTACCGAATTTTCCGGCTTACCGAATTTTCACCCTCCCATAATTGCTAAATTACCGAATTATCACCCCCCAAAATTGCTAAGACAATACCTATTACTTGTCCTTTCAACACTAAATTAAAGAAGCATATATAAATAAATTAGTTATGACAAAAAACAATATAGTGCATTTAATATACATTTAACCCCTTCAGTGCTGGGTTTTGTTCTTGCTGCCACCAGACAATTTTAGTCAGTGTAGGTTGGATCTCTGGAAGTGCACAGGGTTGGTACAGCCTTCGTTAGCCCCTTCGTTATGTGAGTCCAGTCCTGAGTGCCATAAAATTGGCTGGAGGAAGCGTAAATAAAGTAGAAATAGATGTCACAGTACTGAAGTGGTTAATTGGTAGAAAATCATTCACAGAGGCAGTACCGACTGTCAGTAACGTGTGTTGGAGATGGATTTTAACCCCCCCAAATTGCAATAACAATACTTATTACTTGTCTTCTTAACACTAAAGTAAAGGAGCATATACAGTGTATAAATTAATAAAGACAGACAAAAAAGAAAGAATTCAGTGCACATAATTTGCCTTTCGTCAGAGAGAAGATCGTCGGCAGTTTGTTTTGTTTTGGAGGCGGAGGTGATTTAACTCACACTTGAACGTAAATTCTAAAAAGTACCAAGTATTTATTTCACTCTATATTAAGAACTAAACTTAAATGCAATCACTAAAATAGACTGCAGTGTAACACCTTTCATTAGAAGCAGTAGATTCTTTGGCAGTTTGTTTTGTTTTGGAGACAGAGGTGGTGGAGGTGGTTTAGTTCATACTTTAACGTAAATTCTAAACAGTACCCAGTATTTATTTCACTCTATATTAAGAACTAAACTTAAATGTAATCACTGTAATAGACTGCAATGTAACACCGTTCGTTAGAAGCAGTAGATTCTTCGAAGTTTGGCAGTTTGTTTTGTTTTGGAGACGGAGTTGGTGAAGGTGGGTGAGTTCATACTTTAACGTAAATTCTAAACAGTACCCAGTATTTATTTCACTCTATATTAAGAACTAAACTTAAATGTAATAACTGTAATAGACTGCAATGTAACACTTTCAGTAATAATAGTACTGAACTTTAATCATGATCACTACACTGTCACACACGCACATTTTTTTTTTTAGCTTCATTCCTTTATGACTAGAGGTGCCAGTATCACTTCTTTTAAGCTTTGAACCTTCCATGGCAAGGCAGAAGGCAAAAGGAGAGCACTGTTCAGCACTAAATGACAGTAAGAATGGCGCAAGCGCCACGAGTCCGCTTGGCGCCATTTCTCCCCCTACTTTTGCATTTCGGCCTACTTCATACGTGGTCTCGGCCTGAGTTCGGCTAACTGAAGATTCCGGCTTCTAAAAGTTCGGCTTATCAAGGGTTTACTGCAGTGTCATTTGTTGCAGGACAGCCGTTGACTGTGTGTGTGTGTGTGTGTGTGTGGAGAGAGAGAGAGAGAGAGACAATCAAATTACTTAGAGAAACATTGATAGGGCAAAACTATAAAATTTTCCGGTAACCAAGTTACAGGCAGTTCATGCCAAATGGCAATATGCTTATGAAACAAATTGGATAAACATATTTTATTATTCCAAATATCCTGCATTATGGAAGATAATTATGTATTACAATTAATAGATAATATGGCATGCATCGTGCATGAAACCAGTGATTCTTAGTCATTGTGTAGGCTAGATGTCAATGTGGTAAGGAAATATGTATTACAGAGTATTTACAACACGAAACGAAGTGAAATTTTCTCCGCAAGGAGAACCTTCGTTTTGTTTCGTTTTTGAAGGCTGCAACATGCTTGCATGTGTCGGCCTTTTTGGATTGGAGCGTGTAGCATTTTATGACCGGATGCCAACCTTGAAGGAAGGGAAAAAAAATTGTTTCCTATGTAGACCCGACACATTTGGTTATTTATGCACTTTCATACACGTGTAAAAGATCATGAATTTCATTTCATTTAGTCACGGGATATCCTCAGCTCCTCCCACCCAGTAGGTAAAGAAACTTAAATGATATTGATACAATCAGGTAAACAAATATGCTTGCCACGAGATATCAGAACACCTCGGATTCTGAAGAGTAAATCCTCGAGAAAGAGGGAGGCAGTTTATGGTATAGATATTATTACTACTACTACAGACAAATATATAGATATGATGAAATAATCCAGAGTAAATGATGTTTACTGATTTAATGATACATCCCCATATATCATTTACCTGGTTTCCGTCTCCCTATCCTTCGCCCTCTCACTTTGCCGTTCCTCGTTTATCCTTGTCCTTTGACGTGTTATTGTCGTGGCTCTGTGTCTCCTTTCGTCTGTAGAGTATCTCATACTCATCAGTGTTCAATCTTTATTTGCCTTTCATCATTACCTACATGACCATTCTCATCCTCCACCCTTGTTAGAGGAAGCTAATCAATGCTTCTTTCCAGTCACACTTCTGATCCCGTTCTTTCCTTTTCCTACATGGGTTCTGACTGACACATCCGTTCACTTAATGTCTCGATTACTGGATCCCTCCTCATCAATGGCCCTATTCTAGTGGATACTGATATTACAGAGAAAGGAAGACAGGTAAAAGATTACACAGATTTTACTGATGTAATGAGGGTTAGTGCCCCACCCCGTAAAAACAACTAACTAAAAATACGAACAGGAAGCCTCGGACCAGGACTGACCAAAAGTTGACGACAAAGGAACGGACAAAGGACGAGATAAAGATTGCGACCTGGAATGTGAGGGGTATGAATGATGAGGTGAAAGAGAGAGAGATTGTACAGGTGCTTGAGAGTGCGAAAGTGGATATATGTGGAATAACTGAAACTAAATGGCGAGGTGAGAGTGTGAGAGAATGGGAATATGGGTGGGGTATATGCGCAGGAGTGGGTGAGAATGAGAGGGCGAAAGAGGGAGTGTGTATTGTTGTGAGCAACAGGTGGAAGGAGAATGTAAGAGAGTATGGATCAGTTGGGTCAAGGATTGTGTGGGTAAGAGTGAAAGTTGGACTACAAATGTGGGCAATTGTGTGCGTGTATGCGCCAACGCAAGATCGTGTAAGTAGAGTGAGAGAAGAGTTTTGGACAAATGTGGAAGCCTGCTTGGAAAAGTTTGAAAGGAATGAGAGAGTGTTTCTGATTGGAGATATGAATGGAAAAGTNAAAGTGGATATATGTGGAATAACTGAAACTAAATGGCGAGGTGAGAGTGTGAGAGAATGGGAATATGGATGGGGTATATGCGCGGGAGTGGGCGAGAATGAGAGGGCGAAAGAGGGAGTGTGTATTGTTGTGAGCAACAGGTGGAAGGAGAATGTAAGAGAGTATGGATCAGTTGGGTCAAGGATTGTGTGGGTAAGAGTGAAAGTTGGACTACAAATGTGGGCAATTGTGTGCATGTATGCGCCAACGCAAGATCGTGTAAGTAGAGTGAGAGAAGAGTTTTGGACAAATGTGGAAGCCTGCTTGGAAAAGTTTGAAAGGAATGAGAGAGTGTTTCTGATTGGAGATATGAATGGAAAAGTAGGGAATGAGAAGGTGGATGGAGTGGTTGGTGAGTGGGGTGTGCCTGCAGAGATGGATGAGAATGGCAGTGCTTTAGTGGACATTTGTGCTGGGAGGGGGTTGGTGATAGCCAATACCCTCTTCAGGCACAAAATGATCCATAGGTATACATGGCGAGTGGTGAGAAGAGAGGACGGGGGAATGAATGAACGGAAGGCAATGATTGACTATGTGTGTGTGGATGAAAGGATGAGAAGATGTATAATGGATGCAAGAGTATATAGAGGTTGGGGGAGTGGACTTTCTGACCACCACTTGGTGGTGGCCAGAATCAGAATCCAAACAAGATGGAGGAAGAGAAGAAGGGAAAGACAGGAGGAAGTATTTGTTACAAGGAGGGTAGAAAAGTTACAAGAGGATGGAATAAAGGCCGAATATAGAAGGGAAGTGGAGGAACGATTGGGTAAATATAGATTGGAGCAGATGGGGGACGTGGAGGGTGTGTGCAAGGTATTGACAGAAGAAATCTGTGCAGCATGTGAGGTGGTGTGTGGGGTGAAGAGGAGACGAAAGGGGGTTCAGGGAACAGCATGGTGGACCGAAGAGGTGAGAGAGGCTGTGGCACAAAAGAAGAAAGCATATAATGAGTGGATGAGAAACAGGGGCAACGAAGAAGCTGAGAGACGGACAAGAGAGTTATATGTAGTGAGGAGGAGAGAGGTGAAAAGATTAGTAAGAGAGAGTAAGAAGAGAGTGGATGAGGAATTTGGAAGGAATTTGAGTGCAAAGTGGAGGGAATGTAAGAAAATGTTCTGGAAGGAGGTAAAGAGAGCTAGACAGGGTGCCAACGAAGGCAGTGGGGGTGTGAAAGATAAAAATGGTAGATTACTAGTGGAGAAGGGAGAAAAAGTAAACAGATGGAGAGAACACTTCAATGAACTGTTGAACATAGAGAATGAAAGTAATGCAAGTATAAGTGGCTGGGGAATGGCAGGGAGAAGGAGGGTTGTGAGAAGAGAGGAAGAAATCA
>JAGKTI010016528.1:0-19364 GCA_018397915.1 Birgus latro
GTGTGTAAGAAACGGAATCTAAAGGTGAATGTGGGGAAGAGTAAAGTGATGGTCTTCGAGAGAAGTGAAGCCAGTGAGTGTACAGTGAGATTGGATGGGAAGGAAATGGAGAATGTGAGTGAATTTAAGTACTTGGGCAGTGTGATGAGTAAGGACGGAAGTCTGGAGGGTGAAGTGCTCGAAAAGGTGCAGCAGGGAAGGAAGGTTGCTGGTTCGTTGAAAGCAGTGATAAGAAACAGGGAGGTGAGCATGGAAGTGAAAAAGTTGTTACATGACAGTATTGTGATACCAACTCTGACATATGGAAGTGAAGCTTGGACCCTGTTGGAAGGACAGAAGTCAAGAGTGAGAGCAGTGGAAATGAGTTATTTGAGAGGAGCATGTGGAGTCACATGGAGAGACAGACTAACAAATGAGGAAGTGAAGGAGCGTTGTGGTGTGGTTGAGGACGTGATGGGAAGCGTTAGGAGAAACACGTTAAGGTGGTTTGGGCATGTGGAGAGGATGGAGAGTGAAAGACTGACGAGGAGAGTGTATGTGAGTGAGGTGGAGGGGGCGAGAGGGAGGGGGAGGCCGAGGATGAGATGGAGGGATGGAGTGGAGAGGTATATGAGAGAGGGGAGTGTGAGTTGGGAGCGTGGTAGTGAAATGGCAGGGGACAGAGTGACATGGAGGCGATTTGTTTGTGGCCACCCTGTTCGGGATTGAGGCGTCTGGCAATAGATAGATAGACAAGACCGTAAAATATTCAGATTACCACGGAAAAGCTCTGTATGGTCATCTCACTCGGCTGTTTTTGGGTTGGTTACACTTGGTTTCGTTGTTGTTGTGTGTTTCAGCTACACAACTACAGTTTTAACTGTGACACGCTTTAAGCTTTATTATGTGAACAAAAGATGACTTCTTTTAATATGTGTGCTTTACTTACCATTATCTTGGAATAATTCAGTGGTCAGTGGGTGACGAAAACTCTGATGATTTGAAATCTCCACAGTCCACGCAACAAAGTCAGCTGACATGGTAACGTGTGTTTAAACATACTTTTTTTTATATCTGCATTATAGTTTGCTATGGCTGTGCTATTATAATACCAGGTTATGAAGTGGACAATAGCTAATACATTGGAAGAATGACTAAATATGTTCATAGATAATAAGTAGCAAGAGTATGAAGGTAGTAAACGTAGTAGATTCATGAGTCGTCTTTGCTGATGTTCCTTGATTATTTCCTTCCTGTCTTTTTCTGAATATTGCCTTGTCTATTCGGGGAAGCATCCAGTGTCAAGGGGCGTCCTATGATACGGGAAGTATGGTAATTAGAAATAGCAACAGCCTATCTGGTACAGGTATTATCCCCATCAAGGTGTGGGTGACTACTGTAGTCCAATACAGTACATTTAAGGGCTCGGTGGTCAAATGGTAGAACACTCAAGTTCAGGTTGAATGCTGCACTTTACTCACAATGGTTCCAGTCCTCAAGAGGTGACATTTATCATTTTTTTTTAATCATGTAAAATGCTGCCAAGGTTAGACAGTCTCCTTTCCTTAACCACAAAAATCAAGGTTATGTCCCCCCCATCCTTTTTAACTCTTACTGTTACCAGATTAAGTTATTCAACTTAGAAAAGACCCCTCGCACTGAAGGGATTTATAGGGGCAATATCTAACCGTTCCAGTCTGAAAAGCCTATCCTAAGCTCAATAAAACTGCCAAAATACAGGGGAGGGGGGAATGAAAAGGTCATCTCTGTGCTCAATGGATGAAAATGTTCTGGACTACAATAACCTAGTCTTAGGACCCCCAATGCTCCAAAAGAAGTTATACAAATTTGGTTGTTACTGTTTTTAAGTAATAACATAACACATAAAATAATAAGAAAAAAAAATAAAAACACTCAGAACAGCAAGGAAGCCAAGCTTGACTTACGTTCTTCTATTCTCCTCTTCCTTGACCTCTTTGTTCTTGCTGACTTCATGTTTCTTGTCCTCCCCCTTCCTCCTCTCTCCCTCTGCTATCCTAGACAGGCTACTGATGCTGCTGTATGACCCCTTCTGCTGCCTAGTCTCCTCCTCTGCTTTGGAATGTGGATCAAAGCCCAGGTTAACAACCCCTTCAGAATATTTGGTGTAGGTGGACTGGCGGGTGTAGGGCACACGCTTGGTCTGAGGGAGAGAGACAGGAGTGAGAACAGGTTTGAGAAAAGGAGAATAGAGTTAGCCCTTATTTAACCTCTTCTGTACAGTGACATATTGTTTAATCTGTTCTGGCTGTTTCCAAATGACTTTTTGAAATGGAGTCGACTGATATAGCATGACATACCAGCAACTCATCTTACATCTTTGCTCACATTCTGGACATCAACTTTACCAAAAGTGTCCACAAATATTCTAGATGATCCATCCCATCCTCATCATGCAACATTTTCAGCCTGCTGATTTAACTCTCTGATGCCCCAACACAAAGCTCCCAGTAACTCAACTTACATCCTAGGTCATGTCCTTCCCATCATCTCTGCAATTACAAATGACAATAAATGTTCTTATCTGTTCATCCTATCTCTGTCTTACAATATTTCAACACTTATAATCAAATTTTCTGATGCCTGTCTCCACACGAAGCTCCAAGCCTACTTTACATGCTATGTCATGTCCTGGCCATCCTCTCTTCAAAAACTAATGTCACATAATACTGTACAGTATTTTTTGCTTGCATTCCATCTTCATCCTGCAACATTTCTGAATCTTTTATTTACAGTAATTCATTGATGCCCTCACACAAAGCTCTCAACATACTAGTATCTTGACTTACTGTACATCCTTGTTGAACTCCTGCTCATCATCTTTGTTATTACATATGTCAACAAATTTTGGCTTGGCTGTCCTCATCCTGTGGTACTGACAACCTAGTACAATGATCTCTTAGTTATTGTGCACTTGATTATAGTGGTTTTTGTTATCACTGCAAGATGAAAATCTTCACTCCTGCCATCATTGCACATTTTTAGGCTAAAAAACAATGTTATCATGCATCTGAACTAGTTTCTGCCAACAATGATGGTGTAGCATCTGTGGTTTCTGTTGGCTTTGAGGGATTCAAAGATGAGGCCCTACTCTAAGAGTTATTCCCAGGTGGTGAAGACCATTAACTCTCCACCCATTAGCCTCAAGCCCATCTCAGGTCTCTCTCTGGTATGTGTTTCTTCCTTATTGTGCCTTTTTCATAACTTTCTATTAACCTAACCATACCTATGTGTGTTTCGATTACTTACCATAACAATATGTTATCAAAGGGAAATTTGGGACTGCACTTGAGACACCCAGTACTAATTAGGATAAATCCCATAGGATTTATGCTTTTGTTATCATGCAACTGCATCATCATGCACTAAGCTCAGTACCAAGTACTGTATGCATGATAACCATGGGATCACTGTAACATAATTCTCCTATGTCTCCCCTGTCACAAAGGTCATCAGATTACAGTACATTCTGTATTATGCTGTGACCATTTTTTTGCCCTCACAAAGTGACAACAAATACTCTAGTCTGTCCATTTCACACTGATCTTGTGACAATCTAAATATTCCAAATACAATATAATTCTCTAATATTTGCCTCCACACAAAGCTTCCATCATAGCAACAATCCACATTACCTCCTCACTGAACTCCCAGTCATTATTTTCGCCACTATTAAATGTCAGGACCAACTTGCCTAGCCCCAGGCTCCCACACTCCTCCTGGGGCAATGTAGGATCGGATGATGAAAATGAATGAATGATAAATGTCAGCAATATTCTGGGTAATCCATTTCATCCTGATCTTTTCCCAAACAGCTGATTTAATACTCTGACACTCTCACACAAAGCTTCAAACACATGGGGTCAACAGCTTACATCCTAGCCCATGTCATGGCCATCATCTTGTTTTCACTAGTGCCAGCAAAGAATCAAGCTTGTCCATCCCATCTTGATCCTGTGACCATTCCAAACTCTTACAATAATCACATTTTCACACAAAGCTCCAAATGCACGAGTTTCTCAACTTACATCTTCAGCTGGCTCTTGTCCATTCTCATCCTCACCATTACAAGTATAAAAAAAGATTCTGGATCGAGCCTTTGTCTTTGTCTTGCTGTTAGTGTGGATGTCAGTGAGGTACAACATCTGTGTCAGCATCTTCCTCATCTGCTCCACGTCCTCCGGCAACAGACCACTGAGAACCTCAGACTGCTGCGATGTTAATGAGCCTGCAGGTGTGTAAAGGCCACTGGGGCTGCTGGAGATGCCTGATAGCTCACCCTCATCATCCAGCTGGCTGTCCATCCAACTGTTAGGCTCATTTTTCTTGCTCTCAATTTCTTTCAAAACTTTGGCCAGCCTGCTCTTGAACACATCTGATGTTGGGTCTCTCCAGTCATGTGCTGTCATCTGAGAGTTGCCATTTACATCCACGAGTTCATCCGTGATTGGATTCTCTATTGCATTCACAACTCCTCTGCTATGATACGTTTTTGTTGGATTTATATGAGGATTGCTATTTACATCAGTGATCACATCCATAAGATGGTTCTCTGTGATGTTGACAGTGCCCAGGTCATGAACGTGTTTGGTCTGGCTCAAACTGAGGTTGTTTGCAGCCAACACCTTGGCTGTAATGCTGGAGACATTGGCCACTGGACCTGACAGTAAGGGAGAAACTTCTGCCCCACCCTGCCCTGCCTTTCCTCCACCACCTCCTGCAGGTGGTGGGGTGGTGGGGGGATTAAAACTGGAAGTGAGTCCACTGTCATCATCCTTGCTGTTGCCACACCCCATAACTTACATTTACAGAGGTTGAACTAAACAACCAACAATGTTACAAGATACTGGATCTTGTCATGAACCTTCATGTCAGTACTGTCACATTATTCCCTTCCTTACAGTTACAACTATTCTGCTACACTGCAGCTTCTTTCGCACTCTTTTATCCAGTTTAGGAAGAGCTTTTGGAGAGATGGGATTAAGTGTGGAAGAGGCAATACCAATATAATCATAATAATCTACACTTATAACTCAAAAACACTCATCACCAAATCCAACACTATACTCCAGGTTATTAATATTATCAACCCTAAAAGGTGTTTCTTATCAGTCATGTAACAGATATGAGCTCACAGTTCTCAATTTACAGGAAGCTCCAATAATACTTCAGAGTGTATCCTAGTCATATCACCTTTGCTTTCCCTAATCACACATTCTCTTTAACTACTCAGCACCAAATTCGGTTAAGATTAACTGTACATCCCAATGAACAAGCACATGAAGGCACAGTAAATGAAAGGCAACAAAGACTCGCACTGATGAAATCAAAAGACTGAGACGCATGTTCAAGAGTCCTGAGATAAGATAAAGCTGTAACTGATGCACGGACTAGTTGAGGCAACCATTATAGCACACTCACCATCAATATAAACCAATCATCACCACAACACAGTCACAATCAACATAACAAGAATCATCATCAACAAAATACAATCATCAGTAACATAAAATAATCACCACCAACAACCTAATTACCATCAACACAACAGTCACCAACAACACGACACTGTCAGCATCAACACAGCACAACTATTAACCACTTCACTACAAGGGGTCTTCCCAAGATTAACAAAAATTTCTTGGTGATAGGAAAAACAAAATACTGTAAAATATCATCATGCTTTCACTATGACAGGTCTCCCCAAAGTTAGATATAATAAGTTGACAGTAACAGTGTACTAGTGACTAAGTTTCCTGCCGAAGAGCGGTGACTGTGTGGACCACCGCCAGGCTTCTTGTCATACAGCACCCTAATGGCACTACTTCCCAGGTCAGTGTTGCTAACCAACAACTGCTGTATGTTAATCCTTATTATAAAACTACATGAAAAGAGCATGGTTGATGAAAGAAAGAAGGAAAGAACAAAAAGGAATAAATACCTATAACTACATATTTATCTATTTATCTATCTATATATATCCATCCATCATCCAATCCTACATTGCCCCAAGAAGAGCATAGGAGCCTGGGGCTAGGCAAGTTGGTCCTGACATTTAAGATGAGAGTGACCAACCTCGCTCATCCCTGAGTGGCATTACGTGAGCAATAAACCCCAACCACCCCTTGGAGATACATATATATATATATACAGTATATATGCAGTATATACTGTATACATACCTGTGGTGACGATGTGATGGAGGATGATGTGGATGAAGTAGTAGATGGAGGGTCAGGCTTATGATCAGTGGTTGTAGGTGGTGGTGGTGGTGGTGTGATGGTGGTGGCACAGGTGTTTTGCCACCAGCTGCCCATCTCCACCTTGGACCCGCCTGAGCTGGCCTTGGTGGCGGGTGGTGGTCCCTTTGTGGTGGAAGGTGTGGCTGGCTTGGTGGTGGTCGTTGTTATGGCTCTGGTGGTATCAGTGGCAGTGGTGGGTGGTGGAGGGGTGGCTGGCTTGAGGGGCTTCTCTCCCCGAGCAGGTCGGGTGGGAACCACAGGAGTGATGGTGGTGAGGGCCGGGGCATGGATCGGTGGGTGTGGGGCTAGGTCTGGGGGTGGGGGTGGGGGTGGGGTTGTAGTATCCATCAGGCGGGGCTCCACCACTAGGCGAGGGATACGGGAGGTGTGGGGTGGCAGTGGGGGCAGGGAGGTCGGAGGTGGTGGGCCAGTGGTGGCCACAATGTCCTGGGCCAGTGATGTGATGGCCTCATGGCACTTGTCACACACCCGCACCCCTGCGCTGCCAAATGGCCGTCTCTCCACCTCAGGGGTGCCCGCCGGGCTTGGGGTGCCAGTGCCAGCCTCACTCACCAGGTCCTCCTTCCTCACCCCCAGTGGAACTGTGTTCACCCCGGCTGTGGCTGTGGTTGCCACTTGTGTCTGCACACCTACACTGGCAGCCTTGGTGGCTGGTGTGCCCCGTGGTCGGGTCTGGATGGCAACAGAGGAGGTGGAGATGGGAGGGGGCCGAGCCTGGACCCCAGTGGTGGTGGTTTTAACTACAGGGGTGGCAGGAGGTGGTCGGGTCTGTGTAGCAGCAGTGATGATAGGGGGTGGGATGGTGCCAACACCCACTGTGCGGGTGTAGTGGGAGGCACAGCGCTGACACCCAGGTAGAGAGTCAGTGCCACATCCAACACTCCTGCTGCCTGTGGTGGCAATGGCACAACGGTGGCACAGTAGGTCATCTAGGCGGTGGTCCCCAGATGCAACTGTTCTAGTCTGCAGTGAAGTACATTTTTGGCATGTTGGGGTGATGGTGGCAGTGGTGGTGGGGATGGCAGCCGCACATGCCACTGAGCGAGTTGAAATGCTGGCACACTTATCACACCAGGTGTCAGTTAGACGCCACACCCCAACACCGACATCAGCAGTGGTGGGGTGCGTCTGACACCCAACATTCTGCACTAATGGCTGGAAAACCGTCTTACTGGGAGCAATCTCACTGGTCTGGGTGCTGGCATCCAGGGTGAGGGGCTTGGCTTGGGTCAGTTGCCGCAGTCGGTCCTTTGTGGCATTGGCAGCCTCCCACTCTGCTCTGGCCTGGGCCACTTCCTTGGACACCTGTCTGTGAGTTACCACTTCCTTCATGGTAATGGTGGTGCCACAACCCTGATGGCGTGTGCGGAGTGGCTCAGTGTTGGTGGAGTTGTCAAAGGTGAGGGGCGGTGGGCTCAGCTGAGGCTCAGACAGGCGACTGATTATGGCAGACTTACGTCCCAGCTTGCGCAGGAAGGAACTCTTGTGACTACCATCCTCCTCCAATGTGGCCTCCTCTGGAACCACACTCTCCAGGGACACACTGCTCACACTGAGCCGTTGCAGCTTATCCTCTGGCTGCAGCTCTGGTGGTGTACCAACACGCTTGGTAGCCATCGTGCGGCGACTGCGGTCCCGACACTGCTGGCAGCCACCACCTAGCCTGTCCTCATCTGACCGACGTTCACCTGCTGTCACCCCAACTGATCGTGTTCTGACTCCCACATGTGATATCCCAACATCCCGCGTCACAACACGACAAGTGGTGGCAGCGTCACGGCTGCGCCTCCGAGCAGCTGGTGTAGCTGGAAGACTGTAAGCCACACGACTGCCACTGACACTGTCATCCAAGCTGCGGCGACGACTGGGACGGCAGTCGCTGGGCTCGGTGATGTGCAAGGGGCCATCCTCTGCACCAGACTCTGTTTCAGATCCTTCAGACAATGACCCACGTCGAGCACGACGATATGACCAGAACTCCTCCAGGTTGACCCGCAGTGCTGCTGGCACCACAACACAAGCATGTCAGAAAATAATGGCATGTCAGGCAACACAGGAACACAATAAAAATACAACACAGGCAAGCACACAATATAATACAACATGAGTGTACAACAGAACAAAACACAGCCACACAACACAACATAACACTGGCACACAACACAACACAACATAACACTGGCACATAACACAACACAACATAATACTGGCACACAACACAACACAACACAGGCACATAATACAACACTAAACAGGCACACAATACAACACTACACAGGCACACAATACAACACAGGTAGGTATATAACACAAGACAGGTATACAAACAAAGCACAATACAACTACTATCACTCATAACTCACAAAAAAAAATGACTAACTTCAAATGACTAATGCTGCATTAGTAATGTTTTCATTGTGTTGTGTTTTATTCCTTTGCCTATGGTGCATTTTTAAGAGCTGAATAAAATCATCTTTATTATACAGGAATACAATGGGAAGATCTTTATTCACAGCCAATAAATTATCAGTGAGTTTGCATTTTTTTTTTTTTTGCCTAGGTTTCTCAAGCATATGACAGTAAAACCATCTGATGTCACATTATGCTAAAGAAAATATAAAGGAGGTATAAGGTAACTCACAGTCATAAAGTATGCATTTCCACTGAAAAAACTGCCTCAATAAATTATCTGGCAGATGAAAAATTAAAGACCATCATCATCATCATTAATTTCATCACCATCATCATCCTCATCGCCATCATTATCAATATCATCATTATCAAAACCCTATTTCATTATCATTGTGATTCCATTCTGCAATAATAAATGGGAATGGTGGGATCTACAGACAGAAAATGGCATCAAAGCAGAACTTTCAACATAGTACTCAGATGGGCCACAAATACATTCACTCATAATTCAGACCTTAAAAAAAAAAAAAATCTCTACCAACTATCATACTGTTCAGTACAGTACACTGATATTAACAAATTAGGAAGACTGGGCGCAAAAACCAAATAAGGAAAATATACAGACGGGTGTCAGTGGTGGTGCTTTACAAAAAAAATAATCTTGTCACATACAGTAAATTTAGTACTGGTAATTACTGACATAACATTTATATTGAGAGATTGTTCCATACATTACTGAAAATATAACACACACACACACACACACACACGACACAGACATATTCCTACAGGCTCAGCAAGATCCCTAGCAACTCATCAATATTCTCTTCCACTGTACATTTTTACATCTTTTTGTTATGTTGAGTTTACATATATAACAGAAGAGGATGCTGTATGAATATGCCATATGTAAATGCAGTATAAACCTAATATGGTAAAGAGAAGGTGTTTGGAAGCCTCCCAAGCCCACATAAAGTCTTCAGTGTTGCTCTTGTTCTTCTGTATGAACAGTATCTAACTTGGAACACTCCAGTCAAATCTCATTTCCAGTAGTTTTATGCTGCTGATAAACTGATGTCTATTCTTCATTTAAATCTGCTCATAATTCACTATAGTTTTTTTTCAAGTGAGAAATTACTTTTTTGTGTGTGCTTTTTGCTCCTTGACCATGAACTAGATGCCAATGTCATTTAAAATTGTTTCATGCAAAGTAACTTACTACAACTCATCCAAGACTTTTAGTAAGGACTGGCTGTATCCCCACTGACACCATAACTCACGTGACTGGCTGCGCTGGCGGTATTGGCGGCTGTTGTTGGCAGCTGAGTGGGCAGCAGAGAGAGCGGCTGAGCGAAGGGAGGCCAACCGCCCTTCCAGCTCCTCCTCGGACAGGTCAGGGTCAAGGGTGGGGGGGAGGAGGAGTGGGGGAGGAGGATCTTCACCTCGACGTAATGCTCGGATCTGGCCCAACAACAGGCGCTTTTCCTCCATCAGTACGTTCACCTTGATCTGACATACAACATATTTCAGTAGTATTTCTCACACAGAGTTCATCTGAGTAACTTGACATATTTCAATAGTTTCTCAAACTGGATTTATCTGACACACATGATACTTCAGTAGTCTCATTATGACTGTCCAATACACATGACATATTTCTGCAGCATTTTTCATGCTGGATTTGTTTGAAACATATGGCACATTTCAGGAGTGTCTACCATACTGGATCTATCACACACACACACACACACACACACACACACACACACACACACACTAGACTAGAAAAATTGAATCTACCAACACTACAGGAAAGAAGGAAAAGAGGAGGCATGATTATACTATATAACTGCATCTCAGGGAAAGAGAAAATAGACATAAATGAATATATAACCTATGGGGAAGCACCAGCAAGAGGACACTGCAAAAAAAAAAAAAAATACATAAAAAGAGAGGCGATAAAAGACGTAAGGAAATTCAGTTTCCCAAACAGGGCAACTGATCAGTGGAATGCATTACCAAATGAAGTAGTGTGTGCCAAAACTATTCACAAATTTAAGGATATGTATGATAAAAATGATTTAATACATGGGACAGTATGAGCCTGACTCATTCCTGTAAAGATACAATCAGGTAAGAACAATTAGGTAAGAACACACACACACACACACACACACACACACACACACACACACACACAATTTTCAGCACTGTCTATCAAACTGGATCTATCAGATACAAACAAAATACAAGTACATTACAGCAGTGTCTATTACACTGGATTTATCTAACACACATATGTAGTGGCCAAATCAGTAGAGAGGTGGCATGCAATCCTAATGGACCCAGGTTCAAATCCCTGCTGGGGCCAAGAACAGATTAAAGATTTGAATTTCACTGAATGCAGACTTTACTGATCTGCCAGAAGGCCTGCCAACATGTCAAAAATACCCTTACTAATACCAATACACCAGTTCTGTATGAGACAGCCCTAGCATGTACTCGATATGGATGGTGGGTGATAGTGCCTAGGTGGTGACAAGTGGAGGTGTATGGTATGTAGGACTACAGGGACTTAGGAATGGGCTATGAAGCCTATGCCCAGAGTCAGACACAAAAAAAAATGAAAAAAATAAATAAATAAAATAAAAAACAAATAGTTTCTATCATACCTGATCCATCTGACACACACATGAAACACTTTAGTAATGTGTGCAGCCATTACATTCGGAAAATAAATATGCATAAATAACTCTGCTTTTCATAAAGATTCTTCGTTTCATTTTTGCAGGCTCCAACAGGCTTGCGTGCATCAACCTTGGCCACATAATGGTGGCTCTTCGTGCTGCTCGATCTATGGCAACCTCCCTGTTCAGTCCCTTAACCCTGAGGTCACACTTAATGACCTCGTCCCACGTCTTTTTCGGTCTATCCCTTGCATCCCCACCTCCAATATTAATGCTTCTCACTCTCTGCACCCAATTATCATCCCCCATCCTCTCCACATGCCCAAACCACCTCAATCTACCTCTCCTCATTACAACACCAACACACTCCAGTCCCATCCTACCTCTCAACTCTTCCATAATAAACCCAGCCCCCCCAGGCCTTGAAAGCAGGGACGCACTGCACATCCACCTAATCATTGTCATTTCTGTACGTTTGAGCCTGCGAATATCCTCTTCCTTTACTGCCCAGGTCTCACTAACATACAGTATTACGCTCATAACACATGCTGCATACAAAGACCCATTAGGATATAGGGAGAGCCCTCTCAATGTCACAAGAGGCAACAGCTCCCTGAACTTCTTCCAACCACTTCTCACCCTAGCCTCAAATCTAGCTCCTATCCCACCTCCAGCACATAACATGTCTCCCAAATAACAAAACTCTTCCACACACTCAAGAGACTCACCAGCAAGTTCAATCCTTGCATGCCTGACAATCTCCACATGCTCTCCCTGACACGCACCACACACAAAATCAGCATTACCTCGCAGTCTACCTCTAATACCACTACACCTCTTATGCACCCACTTATCACAAACACTGCACAAGATGGAATTACTTCCCATGCCCTTGTGGCAAATTGCACTTGGCCACTCTCCCTCTTCTTTGACAGTACCACCACCAACCCAAGATATCGTCACTTTCCTTTTATCTGCATTTACCCTTAAGCTCTTGTGCCCCACACTATCTCTCCACTTCTTAAATCTTTCCTCCACCTTCCTTTCATTCTCTGCAGTCAACACCAAATCATCAGTTTCAACATCTCCCAAGGGAGTCCATTTCTAAAGTCACGTGAGAGGGCTTCAATACCATGATAAACAACAAGGGACTCAATGCACACCAACATTCAAGGAAAACTCATCACTCAAATCTCCATTCAGTCTTACCTGGGTGCAAGCACCCACACACATGGCCATAACCATCCCAACCAGCCACTCCTTCATCCCAAGCTTTCTCATTGCCCACTTCACCACCTCTCTGGACTCTGTCAAAGGCCATCTCCAAATCAACGAAAACAAACTACAATTCCCTTTTCTTTCCTGTATATTTTTTCTGATGCTGTCGAACAATGGGAATGGCATCAGTGGCCTCCCTGCCTGGCATAAACCCAAACTGCATCTCATCAATATTCAGTCTTTCTCTAATCGTACCTTCTAGAACTCTCTCCATTACCTTCATTATCTGATCTAAAAGCTTTATGCCTCCATTATTTCCTCTTACCAGGGCATCACCCTTCCCCTTGTACATATTTACAATTACATTCTTCAGCAAATCATCTGGGACAATACACTCATTTATAATCATATTTATCAGGCCAGTGACTAACCTCACTCCTATATCTCCTGAGGCCTTCAACATTTCAGCAGTCAACCCAGATACGACTGTGGCCTTCCCCACCTGCATACTGCCTATTGCCTCACTCAAAGTAGCAGTGTCAATCAAAGGCCAAGGGCCAAATACTGGATCTGCTGGCTCCAAACCTTCCCTGTCCCAGTCAAATTCCTCACTCAACAACCGGTTATAATGCTCTCTCCATGCATCTTTAATATCCCCACTGTTCACCATTACCCTTCCTTCATCATTCTTCAGACACTGCTTACCTATAACATCCCAATTATCCCTCTTCACCTGATTTGCCACCTTAAATATCATATTTTTCCTTTCCACATGATTTAGGTTATCAAGTAAAAGTCTCTGTGGCTCAGACTTCGCCCTGAATACCTCTCTTCTAGCGCTATGCTTGGCAGCCAAGTATTCCTCCCAGTTACCAACCTTCTTCCATTCCTGGAAAAGCCTTCTTTTCTCCTTTACTGCAGCTTCTACACCTTCATCCCACTACTAAGTTACTTTATGTCTTGATGGGCCTCTTGTCGAACCGCATACCACATCAGTAACTCTCAAAAGGTTGTTCTTGAGGGCTCTGTACTGTTCATTAATGCCTCTTTCAACAGCTCCCTGTTCAGCCACCACTCTCCTCATCTCGCTATAGAAGGCATCTCTTACTGCTTGGTTGTCCAGCTTCCACATTTTCCTCCTAAGTACATAAGTCATCTTTTCATCACTCATTCTTTAAGTACCATGTCACATATCAATAATTTATGCTGCTGCACACACTCCTTGCTTCGTATAACTTTAACATCCCTCACTAACCTCCTATCAACCCTCCTGACCAGAAAATAATCTATCTGACTGCCATTTCCCCTAGACTCATATGTAATCAACCTACTCTCTCTTTTCCTAAAATGTGTGTTGCACACAATCATGTTCATTGCCTCCCCAAACTTGAGCATCCTTTCCCCTTCTGAATTTCTTGTATCATGTGCACATCCCCCAAGTACCCTTCATATCCTTGAGCTGCTTCATGAAAACACTGAACTGTACTAATGCGAACTTGCCACAGATCTGACATACGATAAGGTTTTTGTTAATGCTGCCTCTCACACTGAATGACATACAAGCATGACACATAGGAAAAATGTGATTGATACACAAATCATGCATCAATAATCTGACCTAGCACTAGACGTGACTCTGGACTACACCAATACATATGAGTAACAGTCTCTCATACTGAATGTGACACATGAATCCATTTCATCATCATCATCATCTACACAGTAATTGTACTTTACATACATATTACTGTTAATAACCCCTGAGGTTTTAGAATTCTTTCCTATGCTGAATGAAATCTGACAGTTGTAAGTTAGTGCTGCCAATGTGTTTCCCATACAGTTGCCAGGTCTGTATGTCAGCTGACCTCCTGGATCTGTATAAATGACTTGAAAATGAACAGCAGAGCTGTCTGACCATGCCAGGAATGTACAAGGCAACTGTAAATTGTATACATACTGCACATACATATCAGGTCTGTCCAAAAAGAAAATGAACACTTCAAAAATAAAATTTATTGCTTTATTTACGACTTAACTGGACTTGCCTCCTTCAAAACACTCCCCTCCACTTTTCATATAATGTTCCCAATGTTTTTTCCAGTTCTGGAATGGATCCTGGAACGCGTTTTCAGGGATGGTGTGCTGTTCTCAAAGCGAATTTCCTTTCATTGTTTGAAATCAGCAACCTTTCAAGGTGGATTTCTATTTCGGGGCGGAAGGGGTCTACAGAGGCCAAATCCAGAGAGCAGAGCAGCTGGGGGATGATAGTCGTCTTGTGTTTTGCCAAAAAGTCACTGATGAGGAGTGACATAAGTAGGAGCATTGTTATGGAGCAGCATCCAGGTTTTGTTTGTCCATGCCTCAGGCCTCTTGCTTTGCACTGCCTCCCTCAAACACTTCTTGATGTCCATGTTAAACTCCGTAAAACTTTTATTGACTATCTGACTATGTGAAACAAACTCATGACGAGCAACACCCTTCCAATAAAAAGGGACAGTCAACATCACTTTCACATTTGAGCGACTCTGATGTGCTTTTTCGGTCCTGGCGACATGTTCCAACCCCCTAAGATGGCTGCCTTTTTGTTTCGACATGTAGCCATGGACCCATGTAAATGTTTTTCCCAATCTGAAACAAAATTTCATGCAAACACATTGCTCTTTAAGATTTTTCAAAGTTCAAATTGCAACAAACGGCCAAGTGCACTAAACACAAGTTCACTCAAGCACTTGTAGCTTGATGACTAAGTGATGTGGTGTGGTGTGATGTGGCTAGTGTTAGACTAAAGCTCAAAGTCACCAATACACAGTGTTCCCATCGTGATCATGCTATGCTGGCTCATTGGCGAGCTATTGACAAAGTTTGGTTTCTCTTTTGGACAGACCTCACACATATATACATACTGTTTTCTGGTCACCAACAAAGCTGCCAGTGATGAAATAAGTGGTAATCAAGTGATACTGCAGTGGACTACTGATTGTACAAACCTCACCTGTAACTTGGGGATCGTCTTAACTTCCTCCTCCAGCTCCTTCAGACGGGCCAAACTGGTGGCCATCTGGTCTCGGATAGACTGTATTTTGGGGGAGGGAAAGGTTATGTGAGCATTTGGTGATGGAGGAGGAGGAGGAGGAGGAGGAGGAGGAGGAGGAGGAGGAGGAAAGTGAATGTCAGGAAGGAGGAGATGGAGGAAATGGAGTCTCTGACAGATGAATAGCAAGATGAAGATGAAGAGGGGGCAGAGAAGGAGAGGGAATGAATGGTGGGAGAGGAAAAGAGAGGGAAAAGGAGCAGAATGAGACAGAGGTACAAGAGTGGGTAGAAGAAAGAGATAGAGGGGAAAAAGAATGCAAGGCTACAAACTGAAATAAAGAGAGAATGCATTAAAGTCACCCATGATGGACAAGATATAAAACAGTATAAAATAGAACAGAAACATAAATGACTAAGAACAAAAAAATAATAATAATAATTGTACAGTACTTGACTGACCAGAAAGGACTGAACTTTTATCGGCCACAAAGGTCCTTAGTGACTCTTCCTTATTACGTTATTCCTAAAGACAGTATAGCACACAAATATCTGCATGTATGATATTCAAAAAAATAAATAAATAATAATAATCATAATGAATAAATAAATAAATAAATAAATAAATAAATAAATAAATGTCATACAAGAAAATATTAACCATCACTACACAGAAATAAATGGGTGCTGGGGAACCCCGTAACCTCTAAAGAACAAGATTTCTGACATGATCATGTCATAGTACAGTAATCAGTTAACACGATTCAAGTACTAATTAACATTTACTGTTCATTACAATGAACCAAAATTATTAACATACATTATAATGATACAAACTGTTACTCTTTACAATATCAGAGGGGTATGGTGGCAAGACAACTTGAACCCTTTCTTTAATTAAATCCTGCTCCTTGAATTTGGCTCTCTGTTAACTTGATTTGCTTTTTCTTGGAGGGAACAATTTGCAGGCTCCTGGCCTTTGGTTCCTTCTTCCTTCCATTAAAAAGAATAAAATAAAATAAAATATGATTCATTTCATGCCACTGGGTTTAATGTGCAATACTTTGTTTCTAACCCCTTTACTAACAGAGATCTCATCTAAGTTTAATTAACCCCTAAAGACCACAAATTTGTCAGACCACCTATCCCCAGAACCGCAATTAGGGTCCGATTTTTCGACTTTCTCAGATTGTAATTTTTTTCTAACAGATTTCATGAGCTTGAATTTGCACACCTGAAAATGCATATCCCATGCTCATAGGCCCAATGGTTACCATATTAGTGACCATCAAAAATTAAAAAAGGTCTACCCTTGAATCTGCCAGAGAATGGTTAATAACTATACAAACATAACTGTAAACAATACATATTCCTAGACATAAAACAAGGTGAAATAATGATCATGAAAGGGAAATAAAGTTTGTAGAGATGCGTTGCAAGGGAAAACCCCATGTGCCTGAAAATGAAGGGAAAAAATGAAGGTGGACAGAGTGTAGTAATGGAAGGAGGGAGGAAGGGAGGCGTTGTGGGTGAGGAGGAGTGCAGAAAGGGAGGGAGTATGTTTGCTATGCACAGCAGCTATGGTATCCAGAGGGCATATGAGGGTATGGGTGGCTGGGAGGCCATAACGAGAAGAGGGCCCAGTGGGGCAGAGGTAGGTGGAGAGATGGCAGGCAGGGGGTCACCCACCCCCTCTAGAGGCCCAATCCAGCCATACCCCACCAGATGCTGTAGTTCCCATTGGCTTCTTGGTCCCATATACATTATAAAAGAGGCAGTGTTACCTACCGCCAGAGCTTGGTAGACTCTGTACCGAAAGACACAGGACTTCATGCTACATTTTCTGAAACTGTCGTTTGGCAAACATAGGTCTTTAGGGGTTAAAGTACTGGTAATAGCATTAAATAAAACACTAAAGAGATTACTATACTGCAGTTCTTAAGTAAAACAAATCTAAGTGAGTCACAGGCTTCTGACTCATCTTTATTAAGCTATATGAAAAATAAAATCTCATTTCACAATAGCTTTATGGCGAATTACACATAACATTAGGTGAATTTAAATGTTAAGCCATCAACAACCTAACTACAGTATTAGACAGTTAAGAGTACCTCTACTGGCAAATAAGAGATTCTGTAAACAATAACCTCTGAAGATAAAGTTTCAGTGGTTGTAATATCAGTTATGTTGACATGCAATCATATTCTCATGCACTTGGCAGGATCTCAAAGTACACTTTCCCCCTGGAATTTATTTTGCAAACTGCACAATGATATTCTCTTGTATGATGTCTAGGCCTTTCTGATAGGGGCACACATCTAATAAAAGACAGATAGGGAAAGTTTTAAGTGCTATACTGTAATCCCTTGGTTACAGAACACTTCATTATCACGACCAGCTTAAAATCTGCAGTCCCACTGTCATATCACATTCTTCGGGCCAAAATCCTGTTATTGTGCACCTGAGCTGGTCCGAGCCCATGAATTGGCACACCAAAGTGCACAAATACATGCACTCACCCAACTTGCATAAGATGAGGCTTTAGGTGGTTGAGACCATTAACTGTCCACCCTCTAGCCTCAAGGCACCTTATCTCAAGCCCATCTCAAGTCTCTCCAAGGTACATGTACCTAGTAGCAGGTTAAATATTCTCCATACTGTGCCTTTTTCATCATTTTCTATTACACTAACCATGCCTATGTGTGCCTCTAGTACTTACCATCACATTATATCTGTATTTTGGGGGTAATTGGGATAAATGGTGTTGGATCTTGGGTGCCTGGGAGCAATTAAGATGAATCCCATAGGTTCTGGGTCTGCATTACCATGAGTTTTCTTTATAATTTTCCCTGTTCAGTATCAGTTACAGTAAAACTTTGATATAACGGACTTCAATAGAACGGAATTCGCTTTTATCGGAATTGAGGAGTTACCGGACTACATTCTTATACAGTATATTGGAAAAAGTCTGATAAAACCAGAAGCAGTCCAGACTGCCTGACCACTTCAGCTATGTTCACAACAATAAGGTAAATAAGACATGTTTACCAGTGTACAGTACAATGTTATTACATATATTATACCATTTGATGTACGGTGTAGATGGTAAGCTGCTAGGTGTCGTTGAGAGTTTTTATGATGGTAGTGAGGCATATGTAAGGGTAAATGGGCATCGAAGTGAATGGTTCACAATCAGTGTGGGCGTGCAACAAGGTTGTGTGATGTCCCCATGGTTGTTCAATATATATATATACTGTATACATATATTATATATATATATATATATATATATTTTTGCATGCATATATACTGTATATATACAGTAGGCACGGAGAGTGTTGACGCCATCTTAAAAAAAGAAAACATTCTTATGGTTAGCAAGGAGAAACAAATAAATTAACACTCACCATTGAATTTAGTATTTACTGGCATTCCCCTTCACCTTTATTATCTTCTTAAGGCGTCTGGGGAGACTGATGGCGTAGTTTTGCAGAACAGACGGACTAAAACTGCTCCATAGCTGCAGCCTCAAGTTTAGGCAAAGATGATGTGTCCATACTACGCAGCTGCCGCTTCATGTGCGCCCATAAATTCTCAATGGGATTGATATCTGGGCTGTTTCTGGGCCAATCTCGAATAAAGGGAACCTCACAGTCTGTTAGCCACTGTTTCACTGACTTTGCAACATGTGCAGGGGCAGAATCTTGCATAAATACTCTTGCCTTGGTTTTATCAA
>JAGKTI010016529.1:0-19363 GCA_018397915.1 Birgus latro
GAAGATGAAAGTTGTGGTGGGGTGTGGGGTTGGGGAGTTATAACCTGATTGAGGGAGGGTGGTTATGGGGGAGTTGGGGATATGCAGAGAACGGGAGACTAGTGGGGAGGTAGGAGGGGAGGGGAATGATAAGGTGTGGGGAGGAGGGAAGAAGAATATTGTAATGATGTTAGACGGTGATGTATATTGCTTAGATGGGTGGGTGAGGTGAGTGAAGGGGTATGTGGAATTGCTTAGATGGGTGGGTGAGGTGAGTGAAGGGGTATGTGGAGGGGGACTTTGAGTGGAGAAGTGGAAGGAAGTGGAGGGAGGGTTGCAGCTACAGAGGGGAGAGAGGAGGAGGGAAATAGTGAAGAAAAGTAGGGGAGAGGAAGGGATAGGGCGAGGAAAGAGGAAGGGTAGGGAAAGGATATGGTAATGTGAAGGGAGGAGGGAGGAAGTATGGTGGTGTGAGTGAAGGGGGAGAGAAGGGGTATGCCTGGGTGAGTGGAGAGGGAGAGGGGGGTATGGAGGGGAGAATGGTGAGGTAAGTGGAGGAGGAGAGAGGAGATATGAAAGGGTGAGGGGAAACTGAGGCTAGGTAAGAATTCAGAGTGATGAAGGTAATTGGGTGTGAGCATATAAGGACAAACCAATATACATACAGACAGACAGACGTAGATGGATGGAGAGAATGATACAGACACACAGACACAAAAAATACAGATAAATAAATAGACGATCCGAAACAGACAGTGATAGCAGTAAGGGCAAAATGACAAAATATAAACGTAAGAGGGACACTTAAGCAGGTGCATGAAACATAACTGTGGAATGTGGGTAAGAAAATACAAACAACTGAGAATTTATATTTTAACCTTCGTGAAAGTTTCCTGGGCAAAAAAGTACCTTCATCGTGCACAACAGACACATTCAGCAACAGTGCATGATAAGCAAGCAGCAGGTTGGTGGTGTAAGTTGGACAGGAAGCTGGCAGTCAGAGAGTTAAGTAGTTTATTTAAGTAGACAAGTGGATGGACTGAGAGACAAGGTAGGGCAGCTGCAAAAGGTTGAAAAAGAGTTAGCCAATTCTTGCAACAGACAAGCTTCATAATAGTTAATGGCAATATTAATAGTTATGGGTAATAGTTCTGTTTCGTGTTTAAAATATTCTTTCTAATTTGTGAAGTGTATGATGGGTGTATCAGTGTTATTAAATTTACGCTTCAGCTTCTTTACTACCATAGTCTTTCCTGCTTTATTCCTGCAACCTTCAGGCGATTTATTTCAACTCAGGGGGGGATTTTTCGACCTGGAAGGGGTTTATAAATCTTCCACTAACCCCTTTACTTCCTGGGCGCACGACCACGCTGAGTAAAATTGATAGTGACTGGGATAAGATGTAATTGAAGAGTTCTTGCTGAAAAGGTTGATAAGTTACATTAATCTGATTGTGAAGCGTTTGGTAGTTGTGTGAGTGAAGATGGTGCTGGAGAGAGAGAGAGAGAGTGTGAGTGAGTGAGGCCTTCACGCTATGGCACCAAAATAACCGAGGTGCTCCTCTGCCAAGCTTTACAAACGTCCCTCAATTTCCTCCCTGTTTACTGAAGGGAGGAGAGTGGAGGAAGGGATAAGGTTAACATCAGGCTGCAGTCCACGGGGTTCACGTTCGCATGAGCCCAGGGATCACCACAGCAACATTAGTACCTGATCTTCAATTTGGCTTTTCTTCTTGTATTTTCGAGTGGACAATTATTCAGGGCATCTTGCTTTTGGTTCCTTTCTTCCTTGCATTAAAAAACTGAATGATGATAGGCGTACAATTAAACAATCTGTACAATATAACCCTTTCACTGAGATGGTGTCATTTTGCCTTATATGTTGGCTACTACAGTCTTTGGGGACACCTGTTATAAAAAAAAATGTCCATTAAACCTGTGCCTTAATGTCAACCCAAAATAAAATCATCAGTTTGTAACCATGAATGAAGCTGTAGAATTTATTGGAATGAAGAGGATTATGTTCAGTTTGTGCTTTATTTACCGGGTGTATTAGTAAAGCAAACAGTGTAAATAAAGTCACCTACACATTTTTGCTTGGCACTCGAATTTGCTTTGAGGTGTTCAGTAGCTGTTGGCGTGATAAAGAAGGTGTAAACAGACACTCTTACACAAGCTTCTTCATGCGGATGTCCCTCTCACTCTTCTTACCTTCATACGACTTTCCTCTTCATCTCAAGACTTTTCGACTTGGGGTTACTGAGCTTTCGTTCTTCTCGTCACATATTAGGATGGTCTCTAGGCTGAAAATGTGTGTTAGTCGCTAGAATAGAGTATAAACGACGTCCACCGGCTGGGGAAATTATGTTCACCCGTAAGTTAGAAAGTAGTTTGCATGAGTGAAGCAGAGGGTGTATAAATCTTTCACACAGTTGAGCCCTTTCATGCGATATTGTATTTCTCGTTTTGATTAGGCATCCAGCAGACATTCTATTGATAAGGGACATCTAGAAGTGAAGGAGTTTATGAAAAAAATGTCCAGCCTCTTATCGAAATCAAATCGTCTGAAGAAACAGCACAAATAAAATGGAAATTATATCAGTGGTGAAGCCTAGGAAAGTCTATAAATACGGCTCAGGTGGCAATAAATTCATGCAATAAGAGGTACTATCAGAGCGAACACTCCCAGTAAGCAGATGCAAACCCTCGTCCACTGCTGCTACTCCTACTGCTGCTTGCTTCCCTGCTTGCTTCTCTCTACTTATCGTTCGTGCTCACTGTGTCGCCTGCTTCTGTGCGTGTTTGGTAGCGTGTCACTTACTGTCACCTTGCCTGTTCTGCTTATCTGCCTGCCTGCTTAGTGCCTGTCTTCATGCTTGCCTACCTGTCACTTTGCCTGAAACCCTGCCTTTCCCTCACCATCTTTAATGTTTCGCTTGCTACTTTCTTGCTGGCCTTATGGTTCTTAAGGTTGGGTATTAAAATCATTTCCTGCCTGCCACCCTCTTTGCCAGTCGGTCTTTCCTTTACTATCTTTAGTGCCTTGGTTTCATTTTAATTTATTCCTTGCCATTTGGTCGCTCTACAGTAAATCTCTTGGCTGGATAATTGAAGAACCATTGCCTACCTACCACTCTGCCTGCCAGCCTGTCTTGTCTTCTTCCGTCCTTAATGTTCTACTTCCTTGTTGCTCTCTTGCTCGCCTTGTGGTCCAATAATATACATCACTTGATTGAATATTGTAAAACCACTTCCTGCCTCCCGTTCTGCTCTCCATTCTACTTTTTCCATATCATCTTCAGTGTTTTGCTTTCATATTTCTTTGGTGTTTTGGTCCTTTCAGTGCATATACAATACATCCCTTGGTTGGATATTAGCAGAACCATTGCCCCTCTGCTTACCATCCTGTCTCTCCTTTCCCATCCTTGTTGCTTTCTTGCCAGTCTCACCCACATGACCATTTCCTGTATGCTCTTCCCTGGTCGTCACATTTTATACACGAGCTGCCTGACTTGAACCAGCCTCCCTACTGCAGTTACTCCCTGTTGTGCCTGTAAATGAAGGACGTGCAGGACAAAGACATCCTTAACCTCCAGTCCCTCATTACTCCACGCGGGACCTGAAGGGCAAGAGAAGGGGGATACCCAGAGGTTAAGCTTCCATAGTTCAATTTAATTTAGACGTAGGAGGTAAACAACGTCCCTGGTGGGTTTTAACGTGACAGACTTTAGACCACGACTGGGATGAATTCTCTAGCGTAACAGTGAAGGGAGCTAACTTTCAACTTCCTTTCTCCCTCCTTCCTCCCTGACCTCAGCTAATCCCACCTGCCACATACATTCCCACCAAGATAACCATACATCCCCTTACACCTCACGGGGCCACGCTAGGCATTCCACTGAGGTAGATAAATTAACACAGCCATGGACGGCGATTCACGAACAAATTTAGGATCAAGGCCCTGTCGTAACTGCGATTTGTTTTACAGGAAGGGAAAGGGAGAATGCAAAATCTTTATCTTCTTCTTCCTGTAAAAAGAAAAGGGAAAGACTGGTCCTGCTTACGAGAGAAAAATTATCGTACTTTTGTGAATCTCAGGTTTGTATTCTAGATATATATGACGATTTCCTAACACCTCGTCCTTAGCGATTTATTTTACTCCATACACCTTAATATTAGCTTTTACAGTATGTTTTTGACGGAAAGTGTGACTGTGTGTGTGTGGGTGTGGATGTGCGCGCGCGCGTGTGTCTGTACGTATGTGTGTCTTGTGCAGCATGTGTGTGTCTTTGTGTTTGCCTGTTTGTGTGTGTGTGTGTATGTGTGGGTGTGGGTGTGTGTGTGGGTGTGAGAGAGTGAGTGAATGATTCGAGACTCAATATCTTCTCCTCAGTCATTTCTCCAGCCTCGTCCTTTCCCTCTCAGCAGGCGGGGAAAGAAACAAGTCGATCATGATAGTCCGTCACTGTTAAAAAACGTGATAAATGAAACGCCAAGAACTCAAAGCCCAAGCTGTCGACGCAAAACATCACTCGGTACGTCTCCGCCAATCCTTGCACACACTCCCCATACAACCTCCATGACAGGGTTCATTGTGGGTTGAAATGAGGCAAAGTCGACCCCATATGACCTTCACCTTTTACCCCTTGACCTTGTTGACCTTGTAATTTCATTCTCTTCATACTGTATCACTGACAAAAGTTTGGTCGAAATCCGCCCAGGGGTTCAGGAGATATCGCGCCCTCAAGAATAAACTTAAGTCGACCCCCACATGACCTTGACCTTTGACCCCTTGACCTAGCTGACCTAATCAGTTCATTATCATCTCATACTGCATCACTGACAAAACTTTGGTGGAAATCCGTCCGTGGGTTCTGGAAAAATCACGCCCAGAAAAGTGTTACGGAAGCACCCACGCACTCACGGACGGACTTGAGAATGTTAGTGCTATACAAAAGAATAAATCGCTATGTAAGAAGTGCTACGAAGCCTCCTATGCCACCGAAAATAATCCCCTCTAAGCCGCCTCAAGAAGACATGTTGATACGATAAGATGAACTGCGTGGCGGGGGACCAAGAAGTGTTTGTTGATATTGTCAGTGAGATGGATGGCCTCCTCGTTCGCGTAGAGTGATTCCCACCACACTTGGTAAACAAACTAGAGCCACAGGGTATTATAACGCACTCACAGCTTTCTTGAGGCCGCATGAAACTCTATTATATTCTTCCAAACCATCCGTAATTTCAGTCATGATAGATTTGGCTAGTAAGGTCCTGTTAGTTACTCATGGTTGTATCTAAACTCCTAAATTTGGCTAGTAAGGTCCTGTTAGTTACTCATGGTTCTATGCAGACTCCATGAAAAGTGTGGTTATTATGTCTCTGGTATCTGCTGATGACATTTCAAGCCTTGTTGGAAAAAAATAACTTAGTAAACCAGTCGTAACTTTCTCAAATTTCGCATTAGAGAAAAAATGACCCTCTTAACTACCCATTACTCCTTTATACCTTGAAATATATAACAGATGCTCATGAACTGCAGATGATTGTATTCAGCAGGGAGATACTACAGTATATTAAACTTTTAATGAATCTATCTCTTATCGCTTTCAAAATAGTGTGAGAAGTTTGGCATCTTACTCCCATCAACACCTGATCATATTTGTCATTCTAAGTGTAGGTGGGGATCAGGTAAAGTAGGAAGATGAATATAATGAAGTTCTATTCTACACGGAGATTCCCTTTGCTGTCAGTGAGGAACATCTTGAATGGGTGGGTTATGTATTTTTATTTCCCTCCTGAGGCCACAGCAGCAAGAAAATTTACCTCTGACAACTGTGAAACTCTGTGGTGTGTTCAACTGCCAGGTGCTAAATCCTCCTAACATATGCTTAAACTCTGAACCTGATTTCTCCTACCGTGCCCAGGGCCTGCATTCATAAAGCTGCTTCTGCTGCAGTTGGGCCTAAGATTGCTTCACATTTGATCTTCACTTGTACACCAGCTAAACACTTCATAAACGGAGTGAATGTTATGTGTAAAGTTGCGTTCTTACACTTTTATCTTCACTCACGCAGCTACTAGGCACTTGATACAGTAAATAATGTGTGTACTATTGCTTGTTTATACTGTCATTACCCACATAGCTGCTAAACACTTTCTAACCCACCTACAGTGAGTGTTTAAGTAAAAATTCGATAAACAAAATGATTTCCGATAGTACTTAGCTAAGGAGACATAAAATTTGTGCAATATCCTTCATGCACCCCCGGCCAGTGCTACAGTGTGTGAGGGTGTGGCTTGTTGTGACCTCTGGCTGATGTGTTCGTAGCGCTTATCAACTAGTTAATGTCCCCACCCAGACACACTCATGATGAAGGGTTGGTGGGGCAGTGATGGTGGTAGGAAGGAAGTAAAAGGAAAAAGCAGGAGCACTCTCATTGCAACACACGCACTCTTCAGTTGATCTAAGGGCCAAATATTTCACTTTACCCAATGATCTTGATTTTTGAGGTTTCACCCTGGTTTGGTCATGTGGACGGGATGGAGAGTGAGAGACTGACGAGGAGAGTGTATGTGAGTGAGGTGTAGGGGGGAACGGGAGGGGAGGCCAAGGATGAGATGGAGGGATGGAGTGGAGAGGTATATGAGAGGGGGGGGGGGTGAGCTGGGAGCAGGGCAGTGAAATGGTGGGGGACAGGGCGACATGGAGGCGATTTGTTTGTGGCCACCCCTTATGGGATTTAGGCGTCTGGCAATAGATAGATAGACCCTGGTGGAGCAGCTGCGGCATCCATCCGTGAGCCAAACATCATATTCCACTGCACCTCATCTTCAAAAGGAACCTGATTCGATTCTGGTGATGCGCTGTTTGCCACAAAAGGGGTGCCGGATCCCTGTACTGTACCTGTAGGTCGGCCCCACAGATGTAGATATTTACCTGTGGTCGACGGGTCCTCTTGGCCAAACAGATCGGGGTTATGTAACAACCACCACCACCAAATTTTGTCATTGTACTTATCGAATCCAAACTTGGTTATTTTGTTCACACACACACACACACACACACACACACACACACACTACAGCGAGCCGGGGTTTAATTATGTTGCAATCGGGAGTGTGAATAATGAGTAGTGACGACTATGGAGATGGTGAATGAGATATTGATTACGACGATGAGTTCATTGGCATTAGTAGGGGTGATGCAGACGATGACGAGTGATGAAGACAATGAATGGGACGACGATGGTGACAAGCGACGATGATTACGACGATGTTAGCGACGATGACGACGACGATGATGGCGACAACGACGACGATGCAATAGACAATACAATGGAAAAAAAAACTCGAGGATGAGAGAGAGGGGGGAAGGAAAGAGGGAGAGAAGGGAGGAGGGATGAAGGGAGGAGGGGGGAGAGGTGGAGGGAGAGGAGAGAGAGGGGTGGAAGAGAGGGGTAGAGATTCCATAAATCAGAGTATCGCCATGCTTCACTTATTTTCATATTAAGTGCCTCGACTTTCACCGCGGGAGGAAGTGAGGCATGAACGAGGAGAGAGAGCGTGGAGGCCGGAGGGGGAAGTTAGGTTAGCTTAGGCTGCTTTGAATACGGCCACAGTGAAGTTAGGTTAAGCTAGATCTTCATAGGCGAGAGTTTAGTTCCATCTGGTTAGACTGGATGAAGTTAGAGTGGATTGGCTATACTGGATTGTTAGGTTTGGTTAGGCTAGTTAGGTTATATTTAATTTTCTTAGGTTAGACTGGGCTAGATTAGATTGGGCTAGGTTGTATTTGGCTACGGATGGCTTGGTTATAGTGTGTTATTCTAGGTTATAATTCATGTATGCAATCAGCTTTGGGTATACGTTTGGAGGCATATCCCAGTGGTACAGTTATCCACATACAATCGA
Organism: Birgus latro; assembly: GCA_018397915.1. NCBI lineage: Eukaryota > Metazoa > Arthropoda > Malacostraca > Decapoda > Coenobitidae > Birgus > Birgus latro. The sequence goes on from JAGKTI010016529.1 coordinate 7,893, forward strand.
AGGACTGATCGTAGCCCCTAATGTCACCTGGTTTGGGATCTCTTCTCGTCGGTAAAGGGTTCTCTCCAACACCTCTTCCTTAGCGATTTAGTTTTGGATATGGGTGGTTAGTATGCCTTTGTACGTGGTTCATTTCCTTTTGTACGTTATTTATTCAGAGTATGGCGATACCAGAATGATTTAAGTAACACAGAAGAGGACAGTAATGTATAATAATCAAAATAAATTGCTAAGGAAAAGGTGTTAGGGAGCTTCCATGACGGACTAGTATAAGGGCCTTGGACACTTAAACTCACTGTCTATATAACACACACGAATCTAGTGTTATGGTATCTGGGGAATGTGAAAACGCGATATTAAATTCAGTTCCTCAAATTCATCCTTACAGCAGCTGAGATCAGAAAAGCAGTAGACTTCAGTGCATGAAATATTAATGGTAAAAAAAAAAAAAAATAGAGAAAATTTACTTCTTAAAACGATTCCTTAATTTTCACTTTATCCTTCCTGCCACCTGAAAATCTTATCCCAATTAAGGAAGGTGTCTCGCAGGTAGAAAATCAAAAACAGTGTCTACTTCCTCTTAGTAAAAAAAAAAAATGCTTTATTCATGCTAACGTCAAACGATGTTGTTAAATCAGTCTGGCTTCTCGTTGTGAAGGGACTAAAGAATATATATTAAACAGGCTGAACTTACTGAAAGGTCGGAGGAAAGGACCCTGAGCATTAAAAAAAACAAACCCATCTCTTAATTTACATACCAGTGATCTAATTTGCTCTAATGATTTTAATTCACTACTTTCTCTTCTGTCGTACGTGTCTATAAATTTGCACTCTTTCATGTACGAGAATTGTACGTGTTTTTTTTTTCCCGCTAATCTTCTCCCCCTCTCTTTTTTGCCTCTTACATCTTTCCTTTCGACTTATTTTCTCGTAGGTTAGTGAGGCTCTTTAGCACCTGTTCCTTAGCGATTTAGTTTTGGATATGCCTGGTTAATATCCTCCTGTACGTTATTTATGCAGGGTGTGGCGATATTAGATGGATTTATGTAACACCGGGGAGGGCAGTGAAGTGTAATAAGCAAAATAAACCACTTAAGAAAAGGTGTTACGGAGCTTCCTTACGTGAGAAGCATACGGGTTTGTCTTTTATAATTCGTTCTTGATACCTTCAGATAATTCGAGCTTAGGGAGATTAATTAAAATGAAAGAGATACTGAAGACTGAAATTAAGACGTTTCTCCTTGTTCTATCTGTCTATCTGTTGCCAGACGCCTTATGGCCACAAACAAATCGCCTCCATGTCGCCCTGTCCCCAGTCATTTCACTGCCCTGCTCCCAGCTCACACCCCCTCTCTCATATACCTCTCCACTCCAACCCTCTATCTCACCCTCCGTCTCCCCTTCCCCCTTCCACCTCACTCACATACACTCCCCTCGTTAGTCTCTCGCTTTCCATCCTCTCCACAGGGCCAAACCACCTCGATGTATTTCTCCTTATTTCTCCTAACTCCACATACACATCCACAATCTCCAAGCTGAGTAAAAAAAAAATAATATATAAAAAAATGTCATGGTAAGGAAGGGGTGTCAGCCTCTTTGGAAAACACAAAATTTCACTGACTTTCCTTCCTCTCTGTTCGCAAAACCAGTTTCTGGATTTACTGGTGAAACTTCCAAGGCAGAATATATTAGAAAAACATGTCTCCGTGATTTATTGCCCCAGGAGAACGTAAATTATCACGGTCAATTTATACCTGGCAGTTTCCATATATATATCTGGTTCACTGGACGGTACAGGAATCTGATATTGCTGTTCCTTTCTCTGTCTTTTACACGCTGAGACGCAAAGAAATCTGGAGTACTGTGCTGTTTTTCCTGTTGTAATGTATCTGTGTTTTATTCCTTGTGCCCGCTTAATTATCTCATGGTGGAAGTACGGTAATCTATATTCTACTGCAGTGGCAAGAGTTAACAGTTACTCCCATTCATGTGTGCAACAGGTCAACTCTAGAACTGTCTTCCTCCGTCTGTATTTCTTACTGCCTATGACCTCCAGTGCAGGTAGGTAGGTAGGTCAGTCTGTGGGTAGGAGGGTAGGTAGGTCAGTCTGTGGGTAAGGAGGTAGGTAGGAAGGTAGGTTGGTAGGTAGGTAAGTGTGTGGGTAAGGGGGTAGGGAGGTAGGTAGGTAGGTGAGTAGGTAGGAAGGTCAGTCCGTGGGTAGGTAGGCAGGTAGGTAGGTAATACTCCCAGTCCTTCACTCCCAGTCCTTCATGTAAGCATCAGGTTAACTCTGGTACTGTCTCCCTCTGTCTCTATTTCCCACTGCCTATGACCTCCAGGCTTTGAGACGCTGTGTGTCCAGGTATCTCGAAATGAACCGATCGTGAATTTGGCTCTCTGTTATCTTGTTTTTTCTTGGAGGGAACAATCTTACGGGCTTCTGTCCTTTGGTTCCTTCTTCCTGGCATTAAAAAAAAATGTACGTGTATTATAGTTCGTGTGCTCTTATATCGTACTGCAATTTAGCTACTTTTTATTTCATGTGCTCTTTTATTAACTCTTTCATGACTGGGACAACTCTTGTATTCTTTTCCATATTCGTATTCTGTTTCATAATTAGGTTAGAGTTGTCATAGGAACCTGGAAGTGGCAGCGCTCTTTCCCTCAACATTCTCGTGGTCGGAATTACTCAAGTATTTTATTCAATCTTACGCCAGACAAATTTACGTAAGAACAAGTCATAGGAGCCTGAATGTTGACGCTTTAAGGTCGTGTTTTCCTTCCCAGTTTTTGCCCTTACCCTCCCATTTTTCAGTCATCGGCTTGTGATACGAAGCAGACCGTGGTTGCAATGGTTGAACTGGGTTGGAATGGGCTGGGGTAGGTTCTTAGTGTTCCTTCCTGTTCCGTAAAGCATCTCAGTCTTCCCCCACGCTACGGATGGCTCGCGTACCTTCATGTGTCATCACTTTAGCACTAATACACAGCAAAGTGAATACGTGCCAGGGCCTTTTCATTTCGGATTAAGGCTTTGACATTACGACAGAGCTTGCGTGGTGCGTCAGTGGGTCCTGTAGAGAAGTGACGAAGATTTATAGTGGTAATCAGATTTCCATATAGTTCCTTGCCCCGGTCTAAAAGCGATCTCATGTTTCATAGGCCCTGTTGCTGGTTGCTCTTTTATGTCACTGATAAAATACTCCTTTTAATCTGACCTGGCCTAAAACTTCTATCCCTCTATCTTGAATGCTGAGCTGCATCAATGGATTTACACTAGAATATAATGACAGTCGCGAAGAAGGTCCAAGGAGAGGATGTAGACCCGTAGTATTGTCTTCTTCCGGCACTGAGCTACGTGAAATAAGCTGCAAAAGGACGAAAATCTTGGCCAAGTTAAGATGAATGGAATATGTGAACTTCCATGATGTTTTTCTTAGACATTTTTTTTGAGTCTGATTATCCGGTATATTTAGTTTTATAATTATGAAAAGAATAAAAGTATACGAATTAAATCTGTATTGAGTTGCACATGAAGGGGGCTGCACTTTTTTTGGGGGGGTAGGGGTAATTGGCGTTTGTGAATCGTATTTTTAAAAAAATGAAAAAAAAGTATGGATTTTTTTTCCCTGTAGGGGGAACTGAGAATTTTGTGGGCTTGATGGATCAGTAAATGAACAGGTGGCCCATTTCACTTGGCACTCGCAGTTGATCAATCTACCTTTAATGTGTGGTCCATTTAATGTGTGGTCCATTTAATGTGTGGTCCACTTAATGTGTGGTCCATTTAATGTGTGGTCCATTTAATTTGTGGTCCAATTAATGTGTGGTCCATTTAATTTGTGGTCCATTTAATTTGTGGTCCATTTAATGTGTGGTCCATTTAATGTGTGGTCCATTTAATGTGTGGTCTGTTTCACTAGGCACTGTGTTGATCAGTCTACATTTAGTCTTTCTTTTCCTGTTATTGGATTCTGCTCATTTGATATGTTACTGGAAATTGGGTTAGAATGATAATGCTATTGATACTCCACTTAAAAATATATTACAAAGGCACCACACACACACACACACACACACACACACACACACACACACACACACACACACACACACACACACACACACACACACACACACACACACACACACACACACACACACACACACACACACACACACATCTACACCTGGTAACACACCTGATAAAAACGTTGAACCACACAGTGTCGAGATAACCCACGTTCGAGTGTTCCTCCGGGAGCGTTGGTGCAGTAGAGAAAGAGTTCTGCCTTTCGCGTCAAGGCGGGCTGTGGTGAAGGACTGCAAGGGTTCGAAGCTACGAGGAATAAAGGTTAGGCGGTGTGTCCCCTTGTGCCTACGCCTCACTCCTGTATCGGCGAGGCTTGGTAGTGTGTGTCGGCTTGTTGGGCCCTTGAGGCTAGGACACTTTAAGAACCGGAGTATTTTCATCCACTACAGTCATTATCGCTGAAAATTATTACACAGGAACCCGTACATCCCTCATTAGTCCCTCAAAAGAAAATATCATAACCGTGCTTAGAAGTCAACATGAAGCAGTAACAGATGGAAGAGGGGTTAATAAGTGGAGAAGCAAAGTATGACGGCAAGACAGAAATTGTTGAGCCTGGGGGAAGCGAGTAATTCATCAGTGTTGCTAAAAAAAAAAATAAGGGTTTAATGGTGGAGATGAAGCAATGAGTTATCTGGGTAATGACATAAGCACTGCACCTCTCTTGCTCACATCTTCACTTAATCTTTTCCTTGCCTCACTCCTATATATTCTTCCTCCTTGCCTCATTCCCTGTCTTCCTTTGCCTCCCTCAGAATTTCCTCCTTGCTTGCGTCTCTGTCACTCTTCCTTGCTTCCTTTCTAATTTCTTCTCCCCCCCTGTTTCTTCCGCCTTCCTTCTTTCTCATTCTGACTCTCTGATATTTTATCCCCCATTCCTCTTCCTCTCTTCCTTCTTCCCTCCCTTCCTCCTAGCTATTCTCTCCAGTTCCCTCTCCCTCCCGTTTCTTCCTCCCCCCCCTCCTTCCTTTGCCTGCCTCACCTCTCACTCTGATTCCTTAGTTACTCTCTCATCGTCCTTCCTTCCTTCCTTCTTCCTTCCTTCCTCTGTCTCTTTACCTTCCTACCTTCCTTCTTCTGTTACTCTACCGTCCTTCCTTCTCTCTCTCTCTCTCTCTCTCTCTCTCTCTCTCTCTCTCTCTCTCTCTTTTTGCATTCTTATCAGTGACCTATGACCCCGTTTCACTGCCCCTTTCCCCTCCTTCCCGCTTCCTTAATCCCTCCTAATCCCTCTTCCTTAATCCCCCTTAATCCCTCCTCTGTTCCTCCCTTCTAATCCTGCATCCACGTTTCTTCCTATCTTCCTCCTTTCATTATTTCTCTCTTCCTTCCTCCCTTTCAGGACTTCCTTCCCTTCTTCCTTTTATTAGTTCCTGCATTCACGTTTCTCCCTTTCTTGCCTATGTTATTACCCTCCCTTCCCTCCCTGTCTCCCAAAATCTCCCTCCCTAAGTTTCCCTCCCTATATTTTTACCTCTCAGAATCTCCCTCTTTCCTCCTCCTCCTCCTTCGGCCTCGTCATCATCATCATCATCATCATTATCATCATTATCATCATCATCTATATTCCTTCCTTCCTTCCTCTCCATTTCTTTCCTTCCAGAATCACTGTCTTTCCTCCTCATCATTTCCTATTCCTTCCTCCCTCCTTCGCTCCCACCCTTCCTGTCCCTCCCTTTCTCCCTCCCTGTCTTGTTCCTTGCCTCCCTCCCCCCTTTTTCTCTCTTCTTCCCTCCACTATCTTCTCCCTATTTTCACTCCCTTCCTCCCTCCCAGTAAGTAAAATATTCTCCCTTGCCTCACAATATCTCTCTGAATCTACAAAACAAGCAGAGAGAGAGACAGACGGACAGACATAGACAGAGAGACAGACAGACAGAGACCATTTCTAGTATATGTGAAAAATTAATAGTATAACTTCATTATTTTTTACAAGGTACCACTAAATACTTTTTTTTTCAAAGACCTCTAATTATGACAGGGACTATGGCTCGTATTTCGTGGGTTTAGGAGGCTCCCTAGCACCTTTTCCTTGGCGATTTGTTTTTCTTACTACCCCTTGCTACTCTCTTGTACACCGCTTATATCTTTCTATTTCCAAATTAGATTACATTGCTGATACAAAAAGTGATTATCAACGTGCTCTGTGCAGAAATAAATCGCCAAGGAAAAGGTGTTAGGGAGGTCTCATAACGGACACTAATGAACCTATATCTCATCTCAGCTCAGAAACTCTCCAGTAAGCTAAATGAAACCGTCTGTATATAGCAAAAAAGAAAGAAAAAAAAGGTGAATTAAGACTTACAATAACGGCCTTCAAAAAATTCTATGCTGGATGAGGTTAGGCGATTTTTCACCCCTTAAAAAAAAAAAAATAATAATGGAGATCTCTTGTAATATACTGGAAATAAATAAATAAATACTACAGTTATCTTTGTGATTTCGGAAACGCACCAAAAATTATCATCAAACTTTCTATGTTGTGGTAAATATCGCTAGAAAAGTTTGCTCATCTCGTAAACAGTCTGCGGTATTTACAGTCTTATCCCGGTGCTGTGCAAGACTCTCCTTCATGTTACTCTCTTCTCCGCCGTCAAGCTGCCTTCTCTCCAACTCGCACCACTTTCCTCAAATGTATCTGTGTCTTATCCTCGTCCTCCTCCTCCTCTCCGTCTTCCTTTCCTCTTCACTCGTGAGTACTCTTCTACTCTGCATGTCGTAAGAGGCGACTAAAAGGGGCCTTCTTGTCTCCAGTCTTTCTCTCCTTACTGTGTTCCTCTCGTCAGTCCCATCCTCTTGATATTTCCTTGTTTCTATTGCCTTATTTTCCCTCGTCAAGTTAGACGTCTTGCTTTATGACGTGGTTAGTGTAAGGACCTTCCACTAACACTGGCCCTTCCTTCCTTCCTCCCTTCAATGCCAAACCGTTCCATCACCAAGCATCTTCATCGCCAAACCACTTCATCGCCAGCCTTATATACCTAATTTATGGCTTGGTGCTGGTCCTTCATTAATCCTTCCTTCCTTACACATGATCAGAATATTAATAATCGTAAAAATAAACTCAAGACTGTCCTGTGTAGCTTCGCAAAGTTATCTGGTTCACGCGGATAACGTCAAGCTATTGTACTCAGCTCAGAGGCAAGTCCTTTAAATTCGGTGACCTGTGTTTTCTTGTATTCCAGGTACCTGTATATTATTTTATTCAGCTTAGGGTACACTTTAGGGTATACTTTTGGAACTGGAGGGTGTAGACAATAGTCCTGATCAATTCCATAGCTAAGAGAGATATTATTTAGTAAAGGCGTCCGGTGGTGGAGTGAGCAGATTTATATAAGAGTCATTGGATTGAAAGGGTTAACCAAAGCATCAGAGGAGATAAGTAAAAATGAAGAATATTCCTGGCGACCCCTGTGACTGACCTAAATCTCTTGTGGGAAAGGTGACAAGGCGAGAGGGGAAGGAAGAGGAAGGGGAGGCAGTGAGACAGACCCGCCCAGTGATTTCCAACCAGCGTAGATCTGCATAATAGCCGTGTTCTGAAGGGTGAAATATTGACAGCTTGCTCCCTCACCCCTCACCCTGCCCTTCCCCCTCACCCACCCTGCCCTCCCTTCTGTCTTTGGGGATGGGGAAGAGGTGGGAAAGGGTGGGGGAGCTGGGGGTGACGAGGTTGGGAAGAAGGGGATGGGTTTTGGGGATCAGGTTGAAATGGATCTGTACATTCATGGACGCCAATATCGACTCACTTTACGATCAACTTACGAAACAGGGAACGATGTCTTTTGAAACCCAGTGGCGTGGTGTTCCGAATCCTACAAGCTTTTCAGAATGTTATGTTGGATTTTTATAACTGTTCGACTGCAAAGTGTAATGATATTGTCTAAAACTGTACACAAGATGCCATCAAAGCGTTTTAACTTTTTCATACGGGTTATGTCTATGTATATATATTTTTTTCACTTATTTAGATGATTCAGTTGAGCTTAGCGAAACACCTCCGTAGCGAAGAAGTTAATGAAGGATAGGTTATAGACACTAGAGTTGAAAATGTCTTAAGTTTGAATCACCCAGTCTCGTAATAGGATAGTTATGTATAGAGATCTTACTATCAAAGGGGCTAAAATACACCTTGACCCCTATTCTCATCGGTGAAGAAAGCTCCGTAACACCTCTTCCTTAGCGATTTATTTTTGAATATGGTTAGTTGTATAAGACCTCACTGTAAAGGGGCTAAAAGGTTCTTAAGCACTTTTATAAATATCGTAGACCATACACCTTGGGTCGTATTCGCTTTTAAGTAAGGAAGCTCCCTAACACCACCTCCGTAGCGATTTATTTTTGAATGTGGCTGGTTGTATAAGGCCTCACTGTAAAGGGGTTAAAAGGTTCCTAAGCACATTTTTGAATAACTTAAAATACACTATACACCTTGATTCGTATTCTCATTAAGGAAGCTCCCTAACTCCTTTTTCGTAGCGATTTATTTTTTTTATATGGCTGGTTGATATCCTTTCGTACGCTATAGAAGGATGGATGTAACACAGAAGAGGAGAGTAAGGTGTAACAAAATAAATCGCTTAGGAAAAGGTGTTAGGGAGCTTATAATAGAATTTTTAACTAATATACTCTCCTTGTCCAAACTCACATCTTTGTTTATCCAGCGTTGGAAAATTAATATATCTTTGGAAAATTAGTAGAGGCGCCAAAATAACACTTTACAATATATCAGAGTATGTAGGTGGTGGCGACCATCATCCACTCACTTGATGTAGTGCTGCCTACTTCTTCCTTCACCTCTATCATTCATTTTCTGTCTGTGTCCTCCCCTCTTCCTATTTCTTCCATCTTTCCTGTCACCTTTTAGTACCCTTCTCTCCTTTTCAGGTGGCTTTACATTGAGTGACAACCATTTACAACGCTGGGTGGTAACCATATAACCAACACATACATATTCCCTACGTGTCAGCAGGTGGGTTGGCGGGGGGTTAGTGCCCCTCCCCGTAAAGCAACTAACTCAAAGGCAAACGGCCACTCCTTACGGGGTTATGGCGTCTGGCAATAAATAGATATGTTACTTTCTCAAACTATACCTTACGTTTCTAACCTCATCTGTCCCGACTAGTCTTGTAAGAGGAAAAAATGGCGAGACGGTATATATTTTTCAAGGTTTACACAAAATTAAGAATTAAATATTTCTTCTAATCTATTGTACTTTCTTTCTCCAACTTCCTTCCTACATTTTAAGACAGACAGACAGACAGAACCACAGCGATAAAAGTTTCCATATATTTAAGAATACGGAAGCCTTTAGCCTTAAAACGAGTCCTATTATATTTTTGTTACTGCCGTGTAATTTGAGTTTACAAAGCCACCCTGTTGATGGAGGAGGTAAAATGCAATATTCCAATCCTTCTAGTTTGCAAAGCCTTCCCTGAATTGATTAAAACTGCCTGGATAACGAGAAATATTGCAGAATGAGCCACGATACTCCCCACCTGTGCAGTCCTTAATATTACGAAGGAAATACTGGATAGGAACCACATTACGATTTTCAAATGTTTCACAAAATTGAGAACCGAATTGGCTTCCTCTTCACCTGCTACGCTTTCCATTGTAGCCTCCTCATTTCCTGCTGAAACCCTGATTTTAATATATGGGTTGAGAGTCTTCGTAATAAATTCTCGCGAAGTGACGAAGGGAGTGTATGTGAGTGAGGTGGAGGTGGGGAGAGGAAGGGGGAGGCCAAGGATGAGATGGAGGGATGGAGTGGAGAGGTATATGAGAGAGGGGGATGTGAGCTGGGAGCAGGACAGTGATATGGCCGGGGACAGGGCGACATAGAGGCGATTTGTTTGTGGCCACCCCTTACGGGATTAAATTCGGCCAGGCGTAGAGATTATTCCTTTTAAAAATTATTTCCATCTTGACACTAACATCCATCACAAACCCAAGGATCCCAGACTCACGGAAATTTGTCTCACGCGACCTCTTCCTTGTTGGAGAAAGTCCGCATTTAGTTTAAGATTTCATATGGGTCGGAGAAACTGGTGGTCTGGTGGTTAGAAAAGTCGACTCATACCTGAAAGGACGCGAGTTCAATCCCAGACTAAGGCATAGAATTGATTATCTGAATTGCTTTAAATCAGACTTAGCTGGTTTTCCACAAGACCGGTCAACATGTTATAAAATCCTATCTATCTACAGCCCAACGCCTTAATCCCGCAGAGGGTGACAGCAGACAAAACGCCTCCACGTCGCTCAGTTACCCACCATTTGACTGCCCTCCCCCTACCTCAGTCCCCCCTCCCTCATATACCTCTCAGCTCCACCCCTCCACCTCATCATCGGTCTTCCCCTCCCTCTCCCTCCCTCCACTTCACCTATATACATTACTCCCTATAAAACCATTGCAGAAGTCCTTAATGAAACGACTGTACGATGTGTTCAAACTGGACTGTGGGTATTAGCGCCGAAGTGGTGACATGTCAAGGTGTGTGATATGGAGGGGGACATTTGGGCCTCGTGGAAAGGACTGTCAACTCTAGTCTCTCAGTCAGACACACACAAAAATATTAATTCTCTTTATTCAGTTGACATTAATATTTTTAGTCACACAACCACGAGATTCTTTTATGCAGTTATTTTAGTCAACACAATAAAGGAAGTGGATGGAAGCTGTATTTAACCCCTTCAATTAGTTTGTTTCTCCTGTAATAATAATAATAATAATAATAATAATAATAATAATAATAATAATACTCTGGGGATAGTGGGAATAAACTGGGATACTGGTGAAGAGGCTGCTTATTTAATTCCATGAGCGCCTGGATATTGACAGAAATTGTTGAAAATTCTTTATCTATTTATAGCGAGACGCCATAAGCCCATAAGGGGTGGCCGTTTGATTTTCTGTTGTTTTACGGGGAGGGGCACTAACCCTCCGCCAACCCACTCTTTAACACGTAGGGAACACGTATGAGTTGGTTATATGGTTACCACCCAGCGTTGTGAAGAGTTTCCTGGATTACGGGAAACCATTGGACTTGTCACTCAGTGTAAATCCACCTGAAAAGAAGAGTAAAAAAAAAATAACAGGAAAGATGGGAGGAATAGGAAAAGAGGATGGCAGTCACAGAAAAAGAATGACAAATGTGAAGGAAGAAATAGACAGCACTACATCAAGTGAGTGAATGATTGAAAACTCTGTAACTCGACATTTTACATATAAGTGCATGTTGACAGGGAACTGATTTAAGGTATGGACAGATTCCTTAGAAGTCTGCATAGCGAGGGAAATTTATAGAGCTGTGCATACTGATAGATGTCCACTAGAGGTTGCATAGGGATAAATTTGAGAAACGTTTGGCTCTGGAAATCA
>JAGKTI010016530.1:0-19361 GCA_018397915.1 Birgus latro
TAGAGCTTTTCTCCATACATACGAAAACCTAATGAAAAGGGTTCATAGATCGGGTAGGTCTTATTCGACTGTTCCTTCACATAAAGATCATGGATCACAGGTGGACTTAACAGGTGAACAACCTGCCAAGATGGCAAACACCGCGACCGCGCATTCACCATCTACCCCTCACGTATACGTTTACCATGACACAACCACCCCAAAATTTTCGGGCACAGAGAAAGATCTCATTGACATCATGTCTCTTCTAAATGAATGCGAACAGGTCTTTCTTAAGCGACATGTAACAGATGAGCATGAGAAAATCGCCAGACTTTCATCTAGGATTAACCATGAGAGGTGTCCTGCCTCTGACTTGCTTAAGTCAGACAAGCTCCTAAGAGCTAACACATATGAGGAGTACAAGACAGAATTTCTGAAGAAATTCTCTGGAGGTATAAATTTTTTGCCAGGCATAATTCCAGAATTACATAAGATTGTGGATCTTATGAGAGAACATACGACTAATTCTGTGCTAGGTGAAATAACAGCAGATGTTTCTACAATTAAAAGAACATTGTTAGCTACCACAGAGAAATCCAATTGGGTAACTAAAGATGGCACGATGACGTCACTGCATGACGTGGACATCCTTGGCTATATACTGTAGCTGCACTGTGTAAATTACCAGAGAGGACGCTCAAAATTGCTAAGACTGTAGCGTATACCCCAGGGATGTGCTTGCTAGATTTCGTGAATGTGGTAGAGATGAATTGTAGCAAGGCAGGAGTGACTGAAACACAGTCTGGTATGAACAAAATGAGGATTACAGAAACAGTGTCAGCAGTGAAACCGACTACACCAAACAAAGATCATAATCGGTCGCGACCTGAAAACAAAGACCATCCCCTCAAACTGCGAGGCATCGCTCACAGACTCCTGGCTACAGGCAGTCACAGAAATTCATGCGCAGCCCTAGCAGGAATCGTGCCACGGACGAAACAAAGTATGGGAAGTCATCTCGAAGATCACAATCGAGAGATAGGCCTACTCAGTGTTATTACTGTGCAAATCCTGGACACACAAAAAGTGATTGTTATATTAGAGTTAAAGAGGATAACCAAAAGACCCAAGATCTTGAACAATACTGTCGCCGCCACAAGGCGCTGGGTCATTGGACCTCCAGTTGTAAAACAGTTGAGAAGCTTGTTGCTATGTTCAAGTCGGCGGAAGGCCAGGCAACGACAAAAAACGACCAACCATAAAAACAGGCAAGTCTAAGTCTAAGAAGAGTGTCATCCCGATAGGAGGCGTCTTAGGAAATGAATGTATGTTAATGTCAGCCTTATGCAACAATCAACAAATATCTTTGTTCTTGGATACAGGTTTTCCAGTGAATTTAATAACACAAGAAGAATTAAATAGAATTTTTAGAAATACAAAGAAGGTCTCCTTTCTATAAGAATCTGATTTAGACCTATATACAGTAAATGGTAAACAAATTGCCGTTAAAGGCATGATACGATTAAACATGCGATTTAACGATACAACAAGAGAATTCTCTGCTATTTTCTATATAGTGGATAATTTAGTGATAAAAGCCAATCTCTTGTTAGGCCTACAAGCAATGAGAGCAGAGAACGTAATTTTACTTCCGCAAATGAATGGGATAGAGTTTCACCAGGAGTTCATTGAAGAATTACCCACAGATTTCTTACACGTTAATAGTACAGAGCCAAAAATAATAGCAAGTACTGACCATCTTAATGAATACAAACAAGAGGACGGTAGTAAAGATGTGTCCAAACTACCCACATCCTCCCAGGCTAGAGAAAGGGATAAAGATCATAATTCATCAGTCTGTCCCGCTCATCTTACCCATAACTTAATTATTCCACCTACTTTTTATATGCTGGTCACTATTCAAGCAGCAATCACAAACAGTAATGTTCTCGTTTTAGAGGAATCTTGTAGGGTGAAAGGTATGTCAGTTGAAAACGCGTTATGTACGATGGATAAGGATGGACAGACTAAAGTGTTCCTAATTAACCACATGAATGGAGAAGTACGGATGAAAAAGGGAACTTGTCTAGTCGACATAGAAAAATGCCAGGGTCCAATAATGGAAATAGTGATTTCCGGAACGACTAGCGAGATAAAGTCTACGGACAGAGAAAGAATAAAACAAAACCTCATTCACTCGGGAGAATTTCGTGAAGAGCACGATTTCTTAAACCTTTTGGAAAAACATCGTAATACAGTAGCATTACCAGGTGAACAATTAGGGTGCACAAACCTTATTAATCACAACATTAATGTGCCTTCAGACACACAGCCATTTTTTGTATCGGCCTACAGAATTCCACATTCGTTATGTACCCTTGCCAACCAGTATGTTGATGAAATGCTAAAACTGGGTATTATTGAGCCTTCGGTCTTCCCTCGGAATGCCCCATTGTTTTTCGTGCCCAAGCGAAATGGGGAAATCCGGGCGGTAGTTGATTACCGTAAGCTCAATACCCATACCATACCTGACCGGTTTCCAATGCCATTGTTATCAGACATTTTACATAATATAGGATCAGAGAATAAGGCCTTTTCCACAATCGATTTGCTTAATGGTTACTACCAAATATCTCTGGATAAGCAGTCCCGTAAATACACTGCCTTTTCAACTAATACAGGGCATTACCAATATAAGCGAATGCCAATGGGTTTAAAAACAGCTCCCGGTACCTTCCAGCGACTGATGAATTACGTGTTGTCTGGAATACTAGGGAAAGGAATTTTTGTCTATCTAGATGACATTATCATAGCTGCTAGAATGATTCATGAGCACCTTCAGAAATCAGACCAACTTTTACAAAGGCTTGCTGATGCTGGTTTAAAAATTAAGCTGTCTAAATGCAACTTTTGCTTTAAACAAACCAAATGAAAAACGACACGAGTCTTTTCTGCTCAGCAAATATGCTCCTGAACACGATTTTGTTGCCATTACTGATGATGCACTCCCTAACCTCTGAATACCTCCACAATAATAATTGTTATCCTCTGTGTTTTTGTGGCACGACCTCTTGCTCCGTAAATACACAGGCTCAACCTCAGGTTTGCCGTCGGGTCTGAAGGCGCGACTACTCACACCACAAGTCACAGGCACAAGCTTTTTGAGGTCCTTTACTACACAACCGGATTAGAACATTTACCAAAGGAACAGGGCAAAAACACAGACAAACCAGTACAACACATACAGTATATTAACAAGATTTGGGGGAAAAAAATACAGTATGGGATACATGTGGCACTTGCAGAATTAACCAGCCGAGTCCCACCGACATACGATGCACGTCACTACTTTTTTCCGCGGACAGACCCACTGACGTGCATTGTACGTAAGTCAGTTGCAAGGCCTGTCGTTTGCATATTTTTCAAGATTCGCAGGTGATTTTTGGTAGGCATATGTGGGAGACCTTCCTCTACCTGCTGTCAAACGTGGATACTGCCTGGCCCCACCTAACCCCCCCTCCCCCCCACACTCGGCAATTCACCTGTTAGCAGCAACATGGCCAGTAAAGATATGTCGCCCCACTGTCTCTCTCCAATGACGAAATTCACGGTGAAAGTGATTCCTGAGGTGGAGGACATAGAAATAAAGAAGCTAGAGGGAGAAACAAAGAGAAGTGGTGAGGTGGTAATGTCGTAAAGGAAGGTGTCACATGGGGTTTTGGGTGAGTGGACAATGCTTTTATCACCTATATTATTGTGTGAAAAGCAATATAGACTTGTACTACACATAAATTCGTACCAAATAAATAAATAAATACGTAATTTAAAGTGGCATGAATTAGTTAACCCTTCCATTGTTCGTTTTCTTTAGCCAGGTACCCTGAGAGAGAAGGAAAACGTAAGGATGACTGACACCTGTATAAGCTCAGGAGGGTGATTTCTATATAAATTTTCGATGTTTCTCACCAAAAGCAGAGGTTTGAGCCCCCCCCCCCAAAAAAAAGTTGAAAATCGGTCGGGTTCTGAGGATGTGTTGGGTAAAAAATCGGTCGGGACTGGACGGGTTAAATTACAACAAATCAAGCAACACTATTAATAACAGAGTGGCACACTGGGAAGGAAGATTCTGTGGCTCATTATGTGTCCATTATAGGGTTACACAATAAGTTCAGGTCTGCTTCTGGCCTTATACCCCCTGGTAGAGGTTTTCTCCCTCATACCCTATGAGTGATACTGAACTGGGACTCAGTGATAAGTTTACTGGGGATCACTAGAGGAATCACAGGGGGGCTCACTCGTAAAGTGGGGAACACGGTACTCTGGGGAGGTGAAGGGATTCACTAAGGGAAGGGGAAGTCACTGAAATCACTAGGGGGAATCACGTAACACAGCGCACTAGGGAGGTGAAGGGATTCACTAAGGGAAGGGGAGTCACTGAAATCACTAAGGGGAGTCACGTATATCACCAAAGCCAGGAGTAATGACGAGAGTGGAAGGGAGAGTCCTCACGCTCTCTGAAGGTTCAGGTGTCGGGCAAGAGTAAGAGGGAGGCCGGCAGGGGGCGAGGACGTCACCTCGCATCGGGAGGCAACACCGGGGGTTCTTGGGCCCTCAGGACTAGGACCGAAGAGATCCAGGAGGCGAGTGCCCCAGCGGAGGGCCTGGGCTGTGGTCGGAGTGTGGGGAGCGCCAGGTGGCCCCAGGGAGTCCAGAGAGAAGGACGCGCCCCTTGTGGGTCGAGGGCTGCGGTCTCAGGAGGAAAATGAGGCCATCAGGAGTCACCTGCGTCCTGGGTGCCCCTGGAAGTCCGTCAGCGTCAGCCATCAGAAGGCGGGCAGCTGGTCACGTCCCCCACACGCTAGACCTGTAGGGGAGAGAGAAAGATGCCCCATTTGGCCACAGGAAGGGCGGGCCGAGCCAGGGACTCGCTCTCCTTCAGGAGTCTCCGGCTTCATGGAGGAGGGGGAGCCAGAACTCACGCCCTCATCCTGGCAAGCCCAATGGGCGCCACCGAAACTCCATGCTGGGAGGTAAGGAGATCCGGCAGGTGCTCCTTGGACCTGGCAAGCCCGACGGGTGTTGCCAAGGTGCCCTGACGGAGGGGAGAGAGGGGGAGACCCGACAGGCCCTCTCTGAGCCAGGCAAACCTGACGGGCATTGCCGAGGCACCCCTCGCTCCCAGGAGAGAGATGGGTGGATGCTCTCAGTGGGGCAGGCTCGACGGGCACTACCTCGCTCCTGCTGGAGGGCTGACGCAGCCGCGTCGTGCCCGGTGGGTGGCGCCACAAGGGCTCTGCTCCCTGCCCCCAAGTTGGCAGGAGGGATCCGATGGACGCCCTCACACACGTTTGCCTAATGGGCGCAACTGTGATACTGCTCCCATAGGAGGGAAACAGACGGGGAAGAACCGACGGTCGTTTCCTCGCCAGCGATTCCATCAGGAGTGGCTGTGCCACTGTGTGGGAAGACTACAAGACAGCTCCCAGCCCGAGTCTGATGAGGGCTGACATGGCTAGAGAGTAGTGCACTCGGACAGCTACCTCAGGTCTGGTCCGGTTGCGGGAAGGAGGGGCTTACGGAAGATGGTGAGGTAGGTCGTTGTGGCCCGGAAGGTGGTTTCACCTGTAAGGTGAGTATTTCCTCCCTCTTTTGGTGGTTGGTGGTGTCGGTATTGGTGTGCATTTCAATAATAATAATAATAAATAAATAAATGTAGTACTTGTATATACACACTAAACAAAAAGCAAATTAAAATGTTTTACAAGTGAAGTTCAATATGGCAATGTTGTTGGGAACAAGGCATACAGCTGTCTCTACCCTCCTCTCAATAACACTCCCACACTTACAGTGCTGTTTGCCTCACATCAAAAATTAACAAATCATATCTAACTGTTCACAATTTACTAAAAACAGTCATTCACTTCAAATCTATAGAATTTAGTGGAAACATTTAAACATCCATTCTTATGCCTTCATAACACTGCTGTCTCCCAGTTGCTGTACCATTTTGTTAAGACAAAATTTGCCAGTTGGGTACCCGAGAGTCTTCTCGACGTTTTGCAATGTTTACAGTGGTTTCGGTATGAGTCAGAGTTGCCAGTTTGCTTGCTGTTTGAGAGCATAGTTGTTTCGTAAGTTTTGCATTAATTTTTGTGCCCTTTTTCTTTAAAAGTGTTTTATTTATGTGACTGATAAATTATGCAATTCAATTTAAGTTTGGTAAATGATTTAGAATGGCTTATTTTGGTTGTCTCCAAGTTGGTAACTGTGCTCTCTCTAAAATACACAAGGCCTGTGGAGAAGTAGATCATTCTCAAACAATGGAAGCTTTTAAGGATGGAGAAGGGTCTAGTCTGGTTTCAATCAGTTTGAGTGAAGTTCAGTCGGTGTTCAGTTCGAGTGTAGTACAATGTCAATGCAGTGTCAATTTGTATAATTTCAGTACTTGTGAAAACAGTGAAGTGTAATAACAGTGAAATGTTGTCAAGCATTAAGTGTAATAACAGTGAAATGTTGTCAAGCATTAAGTGTAATAACAGTGAAGTGTCGTATAGCTCCAGTGTTTGTGAGAACAGTGAAGTGAAGTTGGAAAGAATTAGATGAAATTATTTGGGGTAGTGAAATGGCGGGGGACAGAGCGATACGGAGGCAATTTGTTTGTGGCCACCCCGTACGGGATTGAGGTTGTCGCAGCGCTGCCTAGGTGCCAAAATGATATTTATCTCGGGAATATTATCCTCCCGTATTTAATACTGTGGTAGCATGAAATCATTCAGACACTGGCAACGCGCGACTTGTGGCTTCACTATACGCCACTACACACATGTACTTAGAACTGGGAACTGGAAGAAGTGAAAGAATGATATGGTTTTTCTAGGCTTTAATTACAAAAAAGTATTCACAAGATATTTACACAAAATCCTGAGGTATTTCCCACCTCATTTCACTTCATATAAAGTTCCGTGCTAGAAACCGCACTAAGACATCTACACTCAATTCACTTTATTACTAACACTATATTAATAAATCAAAGCCCTTATAAAAGTTCTATGCATTAAAATAAACCTTATATATTTAGTCCTGTAAAAGTTACTAGTGCTGCTATAAATAAAGCACTCTCTTTATTCACTTATATACATAAAGTTACACTATTACATTAGTACAAGAAAAACATATTTAAATATTTAAAGTTTTCTCCTTCCGTTTCTAACTAGGAGTCCTTTTTACCAGTCCCAAACAACAGACAAATATAATAGCACTGTTCACCAGTTGTACCCGCAATTACAACAAGCATGTACTTTTAACTTACTGTTAACAGAAATGCTTTCATATCGCCCCCTGGAACTTCTACTCTCAGCTACACAGTGACGTCCCTCGTGACGTGTCTCCCCGCCAAGCCACGTCAAGCTGCGTCCTTTCGTCACGCCGTCACCCAGGGCTCTGCTCATCCTCAAGTCTCAACTGAGGTCCGTACCCTCATTCTAGCCTCAAGGGTTGCCGATGTTCACCAGCAGGTCACA
Source organism: Birgus latro (assembly GCA_018397915.1). Taxonomy (NCBI): domain Eukaryota; kingdom Metazoa; phylum Arthropoda; class Malacostraca; order Decapoda; family Coenobitidae; genus Birgus; species Birgus latro. The sequence continues at coordinate 7,503 of JAGKTI010016530.1, forward strand.
TGGTTGCGAGGTGGGTGATGGCCTCACCCACTCATCCACCGCCCTCATCCACACATCACCCGCATCATCCACTGTAGAGGCCCTAGCAGAATCGCCGCGTCAGCTTGCTTTCCCACGGCGCAAAGCTTCATAGTCGGCATACGCTTTCACGGTCTGAACTGCCTAGTCAACACTTGTCTGTATAAACAACTAACCAACACCACCATTACTCCTCTCTCTCTCTCTCCTCCTTCCATTTACCCTTCCATTTACTTACTTTCTCTCAACCTCCCTTCCTTATTCCACCTCCCTACTTATTTATTCTCCACAGCTATACATAGAATCGACATCGAATTCTCTACTCTTTCTCTTCTGTCCGTGTTTCACTCTAAACTCACATCCAGCAGGTGTACTTGCCTCCACACCTGCAACAGCTGCGTGTCTGCTTACATCTGCCTGAGGGGATGCTTGTCGGCTTCCCGGCATTTCTCCCCCAAAGATGAAATCACACGTCCTCGTCATGAGTAGGGCATGGCGGGGTTCCGTGCACGTCGACGTCTGAGTATGGACTCAAGTCTGCAACATGTACACCCACAGCCAGTAGTGTAACACTTATAAAGGATATATGAGGACAGGAGAACCAGAAAGAGAGCTATTCCAGCATGGACATAATACCAGAAAAAGGTGGAGGAACTGAAGGGTTTGAGAGGTTCAGTCAACTGCAATTGACTTTGATATTTAAGGAGGTCATCCAGAAACAGAGGAGTAATGTTAAGGTAAGGTCCTAAAGTGGGTAAGTCCTTGATAGCTGTAAGTTCAGCATGTGTGAGTGAGGTACTGAGGTTTAGGAGATGGGGGTAAACAGTGAGCTTAGTTTCTACAATAAGAGTTGCATAAGCAGGAAGGGTCAAGGCTTCACTGTGGGTGCTACAGCCATCTCCCAAGACCAATTTACCTACTCCCTTAACAACTTCCACGGTTTTTCTAATAGGATTCACCGCACACTTTAATGTGAAATACAAAGGTTGGGCTGTGGAGAAGCACCAATAATTTTTCAGCTTCACAAAAACTGGACTGAATGAAGTTAAGATTTCTTTCCTACAGAGCTTAGTGCCATTGTTTCTGTTGAGAAAAGAATCACTCTCACAAGATGGGGTCGTGACATGATAGACGGATCCCAAAGGTTCACAGATCACCAAGTCCTGGTGGTCCCTGCAACTGGCGAAATCTTGAAACAGCACATAATGGAGGCGGTCTTCCGTGAAAGCAAGGAAGTTATACTGGTGAAGTACTCTCACGCAGACCTCCGTAGCAGGCACATTGTAAGGAAGTGAGGTGATCCTAAAGATGTCAGATACATCAGAAGGGTCACCCAACACTGGTATTAGTAAAAGCACACAGCTGACATGTAAACTCGAGGTACAACTTTGATGATGTCACAGTACAGTGCTAGATATTCTGGCCTCGCTGGGAAAAGTAGACCCGGCTCCTTGAGTGAGATATTCCCAAATAATTCTAACAAGATTCGTTAGGGACAGTATCTAAACTCAGCCTAGCCTGGAGCATTTCCTGAATACCCAACTTAATTCTAAAATGACCAGCTATGATGTCAGACAGGGCGAGTTGAAGGTTAAACAAAGCCTCATACATCTTTACTTCATTCTCCAACTCTAAGGTCTTCAATGAATACAGTCGTATGATACTGTAAGAAATATTTGCAGCCTTCTGTATCTTCAACAGTGCTGCCTGCATGTGTGACACGTTCCTGATTGTACTATTCAGTACCTCGGAATGAACATTTAATACTGACCTCTCCTTCTCTGACATCGTCTCAAGGCTCCCTAATCTAGCATGAATGGCATCAACCTGTTGTTGAGTAACTGTTCCAAACAATACATTGGCAAACTGCCCCAATATGTCGATCGCACCCCGTCTGGAGCGACAACTCCATGGATGATCTGACATGAGATAGTCTATATAACTGCTCAAATCCTGATAGCGAGCATCAAATTCAATTTGAAAGGCATGCAGAGTATTCCGTAATGAAGCAACTAGAGCGCTGCCATTATCCATGTGGCCTATATTCCACAATATGGCATCACTCAAGTTGCGAGCAACACATAAAGGTTGGAACAACTCCTCCTTATTAAGTACAAATGGAACTACATAGTTATTGCCTGTAATCATCAAACGACCCACAGGTGAAAACACCAATCCCAAGTTGGCAGGTGTCTCCTCTCGTGGTCCTATCGATTCCAATTGAGATGGACTCACCCAAACCCAAGCAATCATCTGCAAGAGATTTGTAAAACTATAACCACAAGTTCACCTGACTATCATTTATTCACTTAGTAAAAACTACATGTCTCCTGTGTTGTCCTCAGTCACTTCAGTCTGTGTTTCAGTCACACCAGGTGCCTCTGCTTGTGCAGTCTGATATTCAATAGGTCTATCCATACACAACGGGTAGTCTGGGACACTAGAACGTGACCGCAGACTGTATCTACAAGGTGGTGGAGTGTGAGGTGTGGTGTGGTGTGAGGGAGTGGTGGCTGGCCCTGACTCAGTGGCGGCTGGCAGCGAATCCGCCAAGTTGCCAGTTACACCATTACCTGTAGCCTGACTTACTTGTGGAGGAGGCAAACTGAAGTCAATTACAGGCCCTGGGATACATTCTTCCCCATTTATTTCCTCACCTGCACTTTCCCCTTCATCCCCAGTCTCTCCACCTTCATGAATAGGATAAGCCATTCTTGCATTACGATTTTGCTTCTTCGTAATACACTCCTCCTTGACCACTTTCACCCTGTCAGTGTGTAAAGTGGTTACTTTCCCCCCATGTATAGGACAAACCTTGATAACATCATTTACCCGATCAACTACACGATAGGGTCCTGAAAACAAAGGTTGCAGTTTCCTTGCCACCCCCCTGGCAGGAACAGTCTTCACATAGACACGGTCCCCTACAATAAGTGGTTTCATTATACATCGCTTTGCCCTTCTGTTCTCGTTCTCCGTGCTCGCACGGTCAAAAAAGTCCTGGCATCTTTCGAAAACCTTTGTTGCCATGGCGGCAAATAAATTAGGTATATCCTCAAGGTTGTACTTCAAAGATGGGTCCTGCACTACATGATAAGGCACCTGTGGGTCCCTGAGAAACAGCAAGAAGTAAGGAGAATCACGGATAGTCCGATTATATCCAGAGTTATAAGCCATCATATCAACTGGTACCAATCTATGCCAGTGATTAGCGTTCTGATCTACCATAGTTCGTATTATTTGTATGATGATGCCATTTGCCCTCTCCACCAATCCATTAGAGGATGGGTGATAAGGAGTAATGTTCACGTTTCATATGCAACAAACGTGCCAATTCCTGAAACACCTTGTTAACAAATTCAGTTCCCCGATCCGTGACTAATTGTTGTGGAGTTCCGTAAATACAAATGGCTCACTCCACAAACACTCTAGCCACCTCTTCGGCAGACTTAGACTTTAATGGTTCCGCGACGAGAAATCGAGTCATCGCATCAGTGAAAGTTAAGACATAATAATGACCTTCCTCTGATCTATTTAGTGGACCAATCAAATCCATGTGACACCTGACCCATGGGGCAGTGACATCGGGGAAACGGAGAAGCGGGCCTGGGGCGTCCCCTGAACGCTTCGAACGTATACACTGGGTACACTGTTTGCAAAATTCCACGACATCTCTCCATCTGAGGCCAGTATGCAAACCATCTCGCGTGAGTTAAAGTAATCTTGGTTCCACCATGACCAGATAACGGTAAGCAATGAGCAAGTCTAAGTGCAGAATGAACGCTATCTTCTGGGACTACAATTTGGAACACTTCCCCTATGCCAAATGACCGACTCTCCTTCTTATAGACCAAACCGTCTGGCAACAAATGAAAGCAGTCTAACTTTGCTGGCAATTTTGGTACCTCCGCAGTCTCTTTCCGCAAATAACTCTTTAATCTCCCCCAAACTGGGTGTGCATCTTGCTGTCGCCTTATCTCAGTGACATCCCAATCTATTGTGTCTATTTCCACAGTGCCTGAACTCACAAGTAGTGCAACTTCATCTTCATCACTAGACTGAGTCGTTCTCAACGGGATAGAGCATCCGCTACGACATTCTGTTGCCCTGGTAAATATTCAACCTTGATGTCATATTCAGCTACCTGGATTTGCCATCTTGCAATCCTCCCTGAAGCCGCATTTACATTAAACAACCTAGTAAGAGGTCAATGATCGGTCTGAATCAATATCTCATAACCCAAGATAAGCGGTCTGTTCACCTTCAACCCGTAAACAATGCTCAGTGCTTCCTGCTCTATCGTAGCATAGTTCAACTCTGCCTTGTTTAGAGCACGGCTGAAAAAAGTTAATGGCCGAAGGAACCCTTGATCATCTTTCTGTTGCAAAACTCCGCCAATTGCCGTACCGCTGAGGTCCGTAGTCAACACAAAAGGTCTATCAAAGTGAGGAAAAGCTAGCAATACATCTTCCACTAACCTCCGTTTAAGCTCACAAAACGCACGGACACTCCACTCCACGCGCTGTTGTGTATTCTTCACATCTCTTTTCCTACGAGTAAGTTTTGTGAGTGGTGCCACTATCTGGGAGAAATTTTCCACAAACCGGCGATAGTAATCCACTAACCCCAAGAAACTCTGGAGTTCTTTCAAAGTACTGGGAACTGCAATATCTTGGATTGCACAGATTTTCTCTGGCTGAGGGCGTAATCCCTCGGTGGTGATGATATGACCTAAAAAGGATACTTCCTGTTTAAAGAAACTACACTTTGGCAATTTAATAGTTAGCTTTGCCCCTTCAAGACGTCCCAAGACCTCATCTAGGTTATGTACATGAGCATCAAACGTCTTCCCATAAATGATAATGCCATCCAAAAAGGTATGGGTTATCTTTCCCGTGAGACCAATCATGACTTCATTAATTATACGCTGGAAAGAAGCCGGCGCATCTTTTAATCCAAAAGGAATGTTACAGTACTCCCAGTGCCCTTAAGGTGAAGAAAAAGCCGTAAGAGGCTTAGACTCATCCAAAGATATCTGGTGGTAACCCTGCTTCAAGTCTAAATTACTGAAGTACTTATTCTCACCTAACTGTGAAAGAATATGTTCAATATTGGGCAAAGGGTAAGGATCTGTAACTATCTGCTTATTTAAATGTCTAAAATCTAAGCAGATCCGCAAACCACCATCCTTCTTAACTACTGGAACCAGTGGTGAAGAATAAGGTGAACGAGAAGGCCTGATAATCCCCTGTCTACGTAAATCCTCAAGTTGCTTACGTACTTGATCATGCCACTTCGTCGGTATACCGTATGGCCTACGGTTCACTACCAGTCCATTCCCACATATGTAATGATAGAAGTAGGGTGAGGTCGTAAGCGGGTCCTCGGGCAGTGCAAACGCACTTGGGTGTTTCCTTATTAGCCTTTTTAATGCTTCATTTTCTCGGCTCGAAGGAATGGTTATCTGATCTACTTCCGTGTACAGTTTCCGGAGTCTCCCCTCACTCATTACAGTAGTGATCTGATCTCCCTCTTGTCCCACTTGCTCCTCTCCCCACCTGACTTCTTCATAAGGGGATACAGTACCTATCTTAAATTCTCCATCTACAAATATCCGGTCAGGGGTTAAATTCGCATACGCGACAGTAAAACATGTTCCTCCCCCTGTTGCCCCATTATTCACTGGACTTACAATGCCGGGCCACAACACTGCCGCAATCGAACTACCAGTGTTTGGCATAAACATTCCTACCTCCCACCCACTTAACGCTGTCTTTAACATTATTGCTCCATATGTGTAAGGTTCCAGAATGTCTGTCTCATTCGTGACACACTGACTTGTCACAAAATCCGCTTCCTCATTTTCCTCGGATGAAGGAACTGTTTCAGTTATCACAAAGGAAGGATTGAACTCTACACGAGAAACACTCCCTCCCTCGGTCACCAAATCAAGTTCCTCTTCCCCGACTTTTATACATAGCGGGTTGGCAGTGATACTTAGGCTATGTGCGAATATGAAATCAACTCCCAAAATTATGGAAACGGCTGAGGGTAAGTCCCTCACTACCACAAATTCCTGATCATATTTTCTATCACCTAATTCTTCCTGGAAATTCACCAATCCCGATACGATATGTCTATTGCATCACTGCTAGCGGACACCAACCCACCGCCTCGATAAGGTCGGAGATCAGTATCAGGCCCTGACGCAATTTCATAGGTCTGTTGGCTAATCAAAGATTTACAAGCTCCTGTATCCAGAAGTATCTCACAATGTAAATTCCCACACATACCTNCTATCACCTAATTCTACCTGGAAATTCACCAATCCCAATATGTCCATTGCATCACTGCTAGCGGACACCAACCCACCGCCTCGATAAGGTCGGAGATCAGTATCAGGCCCTGACGCAATTTCATAAGTCTGTTGGCTAATCAAAGATTTACAAGCTCCTGTATCCAGAAGTGTCTCACAATGTAAATTCCCACACATACCTTTTACCACCGCCAACTTCGCTACTCCATCACTCATTGTGGCAATGACTAAGTTCCCCAACCCGATTCGTCCGGCTTTTTTTTTCTTCCTCGGGTGACTTAGTCCTTTTCCAATTACACTGATCTGTACTATGCGTAGTACTCTGACATTCCCTGCATCTAGCTACTGGCTGTCCAGGATTATCTACACGGACCGCACAGTGCTCAGCTCGATGTCCTGTCATGGAGCAACGAAAGCATTTAATCTTTTTCCTCTGCTCCTGTGACAAATGATCATATTTCCCCCATTGGAGGGCCTGTCTGCACGACACCGTTTGGCGAAGTGCCCCGGCTTCCCACACCTACAGCAATCATTATTGTCACGGGAACTGGCACCGCGTGAACTTTGATGAGTGTCTGTGCCGCCACTCGCACTTGTACGATTTCTCGCCCCAGTGTTCGGCTGAACCTTTGGCCTAGGCGACGCACTAAACTGCCTGCACTCATGTTCAAACTACCATTCGTTCCCTGTCTTTTTTCTTTCAATACATTTTCTTCTGACAGAGGCGAATTTGTCTTCTCTGCCCACTTGACTCCTTCCTTCGCTATCTCTACTGGGTTACGGTACCTGCTCTGGGGAATGTGTGCAACATACTGCTTAGGAAACATGTCCAAAAAGTTATTAACAACGATAAGATCCACTGATTCCCGGAAAGTGTCACGTAATGTAACAATCCTATCCCCCAGACTCTGTAACCTGTAGAAGTAGTGAAGTGGAATTTCCCCGGGGTTCCGCTTCGCCGAAAGTAACTCCCAGTGGGTGTAACGTTTCTAGACTTTCCTCCGTGTAGTACTGTTCCTGCACACGATCTTTGAACATATCCCAGTCCTCACGAGAGTCCCGGATTAAAATCTCCATAATCTCTTGCGCAGGACCGAGTGAAAATGTCCTAGCCACCTCCATTCTCCCCTCCGTAGTCCACTTCGTATCATCATCGGTCCTCATCTCCATAGCACTTAACCAGATCATAACATCTGGCTCAAATCGTTTTCCTGGATAGTCCGTTGAGGAGCGAAATTTTGAACTACAAAAATATTTCATGGCCCCCAATTGTTGTATGGGATTCTTACTATTATCTGAGACGGCCTGTGACAATTGCTGAGATAATTGGGCAATATCTCCCCCAGTACTACTCGAAGGGTGAGGATCAACAGGTGTTGAAGTCATTTTGTTAGAGTCTTATGTGTCAGGATTGTCAGAAACAAAGCCAAAACCAACAGAAACAGAGTCAGAATCGTCTGAATCAAGTAAATCCTCAACTGGGTTTAGATCGCCCTCCCAATCAAAATCACTCATTTACAGAACAAATTAAAAAAGAAAAAATATTCACTGTTCACTATTCCTTTCTTCCAGTTCCCTTAAGTTGTTTCCTTTAATTATTTAGAGTTGAGAATAACAATTAATATAAGTATATCCCCACCGCTGCTACCAGAGGTTGCAGCTCTGTTATCCCAACCGCTGCTACCAGATGTTGCAGCACTGTTATCCCAACTGCTGCTACCAGATGTTGCAGCACTGTTATCCCAACCGCTGCTACCAGATGTCGCAGTGCTGCCTAGGTGCTGAAATGATATTTATCTCGGGAATATTATCCTCCCGTATTTAATACTGTGGTAGCGTGAAATCATTCAGACATTGGCAACGCGCGACTTGTGACTTCACCATACGCCACTACACACATGTACTTAGAACTGGGAACTGGAAGAAGTGAAAGAATGATATGGCTTTTCTAGGCTTTAATTACAAAAAATTATTCAAAAGATATTTACACAAAATCCTGAGGTATTTCCCACCTCATTTCGCTTCATATAAAGTTCCGTGCTAGAAACCGCACTAAGACATCTACACTCAGTTCACTTTATTACTAACACTATATTAATAAATCAAAGCCCTTATAAAAGTTCTATGCTTTAAAATAAACCTTATATATTTAGTCCTGTAAAAGTTACTAGTGCTGCTATAAATAAAGCACTCTCTTTATTCACTTATATACATAAAGTTACACTATTACATTAGTACAAGAAAAACACATTTAAATATTTAAAGTCTTTTCTCCTTCCGTTTCTAACTAGGAGTCCTTTTTACCAGTCCCAGACGACAGACAAATATAATAGCACTGTTCACCAGTTGTACCCGCGATTACAACAAGCATGTACTTTTAACTTACTGTTAACAGAAATGCTTTCATGTCGCCCCCTGGAACTTTTACTCTCGGCTACACAGCGACGTCCCTCGCGACGTGTCTCCCCACCAAGCCACGTCAAGCTGCATCCTCTTGTCACGACGTCACCCAGGGCTCTGCTCATCCTCAAGTCTCAACTGAGGTCTGTTCCCTCATTCTGGCCTCAAGGGTTGCCGATGTTCACCAGCAGGTCACATGGTTGCGAGGTGGGTGATGGCCTCACCCACTCATCCACCGCCCTCATCCACACGTCTCCCGCGTCATCCAACGTAGAGGCCCTAGCAGAATCGCCACGTCAACTTGCTTTCCCACGGCGCAAAGCTTAATAGTCGGCATACGCTCTCACGGTCTGAACTGCCTAGTCAACACTTGTCTGTATAAACAACTAACCAACACCACCATTACTCCTCTCTCTCTCTCTCCTCCCATTTACCCTTCCATTTACTTACTTTCTCTCAACCTCCTTTCCTTATTCCACCTCCCTACTTATTTATTGTCCACAACTATACATAGAAGCGACATCGAATACTCTACTCTTTCTCTTCTGTCCATGTTTCACTCTAAACTCACATCCAGCAGGTGTACTTGCCTCCACACCTGCAACAGCTGCGTGTCTGCTTACATCTGCCTGAGGGGATGCTTGTCGGCTTCCCGACAAGGCGTCTGGCAATGGACAGATAGATAGGTAAAGACTGTGAACTTAAGTTGCATGCAGCCTTCATGGATTTGGCGAAAGCATATGTATGACAGGATGTATAGACATGGATTGTGGAAAGCATTAAGAATAAATGGAGTAGATGGGAAGTTGTTGAGCATAAACATAGCAGGTTCAGTTCTTTTGGGGGGGCAAGGGGAATCTTGCCCAAAATTGCTCCTCTTACCCGAATCGATATCGCAACATTAAGATATTTCAGTTCTATTTTTCACCTTGTGTGGTACTCTTACTCAGTGAGGTACTCTTACTCAGTCTCATGCTAAAAAACATATTTTTACCGTGTGACTGGATATGTTCTTGATGAAAAACCTAATTTTGTCTAATTGTGAATACCAACTGCAGTCAATACAGTCCTACACATTTTTTTTTTTTTAGAAATTCCGTATTTGCCCGTATAAAGTTGCATTGTGTTTGTCAATGTAGCAAGAAATTTTACAGGAAGGGGATTTCTAGCACCATGGCCCAAAGAGGATTTTACTCCAAACTCTGCCCAAAGGCAGGGTTCTCTGCCACCCCCAGGGAGGTATCATTGGGGTTACGGGGTTTACTGCACCACATATGTGGTGGGTGGTGGGGTCGCCACATCCCTAGCCTAGAAAGAGGATGTGGTGTGCAAAGTGTGTGTAGTGTTATGTAGATAGAGAAGAGTGTATTGGAGAGCATGCTGGTTTGCTGCTCTCCGTTTTAATGAAACACTGAGAAAAATCAGCAAAGGGGGCTGGACAGGAACTATGCTGAGGGCTGGTGAAGGAGTTCCAGCTCTCCCTAACACCAGCTTACCATCACCCTCAGGAGTACTACCCTGATCGGCTTCAACTTCAATGCACTTGTTGTAGTGCTCCTGCCACTTCTTGAAGGCCCCCTCATAGTCCTCCAAAGTGAATATGTCTAGGACCCTTGTCACAGCCGCCTCCATCTCCTGATAGTCTTCAAAACTACTGCCCCTGAGGTTCTCCTTCAGCTTGGGGAATAACCAGAAGTCACAGGGGGCAAGGTCTGGACTGCAGGGAGGGTGAAGGACAGTCTTGATGTCCATCTCTGTCAAGTAGTTGGTCACCAGGATGGAATTGTGGACTGGTGCATTGTCCTGGTGCAGGTGTCAATGACCCGATTTGAGGAGCTCTGCCCTGTAGCGACGAAACCTCTTCCTGAAGAATTCTGTGTACAGTTGCCACTCAGACTCCAAACTGTGTACTTATTGTCTGAACAGATACACGATGGTCCTTGTCCAAAAAATTGCGAATTTTCTCAACCAACTCTTGCATTCTGACGTCCCTTCCCTCCCGCACCTCTCATCGTCTCTTACTTCCTCTCTGCCGTCCTGGAACCTCTTGTGCCAGCAAAAAACAGATGCTCTGCTCATACAAGTTAATCCATAAGCAGTCTGTATCATTTCATAAGTTTCTGTAGCATTTTTGCCCAGTTTAACACAAAAATTTATTGCATAGCAAGCTTCCAAATTGTCTTCATGTCCCGACTGCATTCTGCGAACTAGTCAGCTGTGACAAGCGGTGTATAGTAGGGTGCGTTTAAAGTGCTGTAACAGCCGTCTCCTTCAACCAAGAAAAACAAAATTTGGCATGTTAGCTTATTAGATGTATAGTAATGATATATTAAAGTGACAATAATCTAGGACAGTTAGAAGTGCCCCTCCCAAAAGTCTTTCAGAACTTCTAGAATGCACCTTGTACTTCTCCACTCCATCCCTCCATCTCATCCTCGGCCTCCCCCTCCCTCTCCCTCCCTCCACCTCACTTATATACACTCTCCTCGTCAGTCTCTCACTCTCCATCCTCTCCACATGCCCAAACCACCTTAATGTGTTTCTCCTAACGCTTCCTATCACGTCCACAATAATAGCCTATAAAAGTTTTCTTCATTGTATCAATTACAAAAAACTAATTCTCTCGATTATAAATATGAATATAAATAATAACTAAACTTAGAGCTTTGCCTATGAAACATAACTTATTCGTTCCCAGGGGCGTTGATGTCGCCAGTCTGCATTCAGCTGACTAGGGAAAAAAAATAACACTAAAATAACAATTCCTTACAAAAATAAGCACACAAAATATAAATTAAAATTAAAATACAAAATAAACTGAAGCCCTATTAAACTTATGCATCTGGTGTTTAGGCTACTAATTAGTATAATAATCTACTAAAGACCCAAAAACTGTGTTGCGTGTTAGTATATTATACAAAAAATACTATGGCAAGCTTAGTATAAAACATTGCTTTTAAAGTTTACGAAAATTAAACTCAAAATTTTAGCATTGTTTTATATGCACTATTTTAAAACGTTATTTAGTTGTATATTTTTATTCAAGTAGTGCATTGTTATAGGTTCAAGCAACCAGTTTGATGATTAAAATATAAATCATAATGAAGTACTTTTGATGCAACTTG
>JAGKTI010016531.1:0-11909 GCA_018397915.1 Birgus latro
TCACTCCCACTCTGCCATAGCATCCACATGGCCACTTTCCCGACTGAGCTCCTTCCACTGGTTTCCCACCTGTCACCATCACCCTTGTCCTATCCATACCCAGTTTCATTCCCCTCTTCTCCATTCCACTTTTCCATCTATTAAACGTTTCCACCACCCCCTCCCCAGTCTCCGATGTCAGCACTAGCTCACCAACACACAGCAACTCCCATGGGCCTTCCCCCTTACATTCCTGTGCTGCCTCCTCCATTACTATGTTAAACAGCAAGGGACCGAGTGCTGAACCCCGATATATCCCAACTCCTATTCCAAAATTTCCTGATGTTTCTGCTATTGTCTTGACTTTTGATCTTATATCAATATAGAGAGGTGGTGAAGTGGTCAATGAGAAAGCTTGGGTTGGAAGAGTGGCTGGTTAGGGAAGTTATGGCCATGTACGTGGGTGCTCGCACCCAGGTAAGAGTAAATGGAGTTTTGAGTGATGAGTTTTCCATGAATGATGGTGTGCATCAGGGGTCAGTTTTGAGTCCCTTGTTGTTTATCATGGTACTTGAAGCCCTCTCACGTGACTTCAGAGAGGGACTCTCATGGGAGATGTTGTATGCTGATGATATGGTGTTGATTGCAGAGAATGAAAAGGAGGCGAAGGAAAGATTTAAGAAGTGGAGAGATAGTACGAGGCACAAGGGCTTAAGGGTAAATGCAAATAAAACAAAAGTGATGATATCTAGGGTTGGTGGCACCACAATCAGAGGAGAGGGAGAGTGGCCATGTGCAGTTTGCCACAAAGGTGTGGGAAGTAATACCATCTTGTGCAGTGTTTGTGATAAATGGGTGCACAAGAGATGCAGAGGTCTTAGAGGTAGACTGCGAGATAATGCTGATTTCACGTGTGCGGCGTGTCAGGGAGAGCAGGTGGAGACTGTTAAGTGTGAAAGGATTGAACTTGCTGGTGAGTCTCCTGAGTGTGTGGAAGAGTTTTGTTATTTGGGAGACATGTTTTGTGCCGGAAGTGGGGCTGGAGCTAGCTCGGTTGCTAGGGTGAGAAGTGGTTGGAAGAAGTTCAGGGAGCTGTTGCTTCTCCTGACACTGAGAGGACTCTCCTTACGTGCTAAGGGGTCTTTGTATGCAGCATGTGTTAGGAGTGTGATGCTGTATGGTAGTGAGACCTGGGTAGTAAAGGAAGAGGATATTCGCAGGCTTAAACGTACAGAGCGTGCAAGGCCTGGAGGGGCTGGGTTTACGATGGAAGAGTTGAGAGGTAGGATGGGACTGAAGTGTATCGGTGTTGTGATGAGGAGAGATAGGCTGAGGCTGTTTGGACATGTGGAGAGGATGGGGGATGATAATTGGGTGGAGAAGGTGAGAAGTGTTAATATTGGGGGAGGGGTTGGGAGGGGTAGACCAAGAAAGACATAGGACGAGGTCATTAAGTGTGACCTCAGGGTTAAGGGACTGAACAGGAAGGCTGCCAAAGATCTAGCAGCATGGAGAGCCGCCATTAGGTGACCAAGGCCGACACATGCAAGCATGTTGAAGCCTTCAAAAATGAAATGAAAATGAAACGATGATGGCTGCAATGAGTCTCTCAGGCACATTCTGTCTTCTAAAGGCTCGCTCGATAACTCTCCTTGGTACTCTATCAAAAGCTCTTTCCAGGTCCACAAACACATGGTACAAGCATTTCCTCCTCTGTTGGAACTATTCCTGCAACTGCCTCATGATGGATATTGCATCTATTGTGGATTTACCTGCACAAAATCCAAATTGTCGGTTATCTAACTTCACTAACTGCTTCACCCTCCCTTCCAGCACCTTTTCAAATATCTTCATTTCATACTCCAACAGTCTGACCCCTTGCTACTTTCCACACAGAAGGGCATCTCCTTTGCCTTTATAAACTGGCATTGTCCAGCTCTCTCTCCAGTCCTCATGTGGCTGTCCTCCTACTGTGATATTATCAAAAATCCTTGTCAATTCTTTTACACCAGTACTTCCAGCCTTTTTTATCAGATCAGCTGTTATACCTGTTGGGCATGGAGCTTTCTCGGTCTTCATTTCCTCTAAAAGAGAGACATAGGTCACCTTTTCATCCACAAAAAAATTATTACCAGTATTTACTGCAAGACATCAAACCAACTTGCCTAGCCCCGGGCTCCTAGGCTCCTCATGGGGCAACGTAGAATTGGATGATGATGATGATGTTGATGATAAATTAATACAACATGTATAAACTGTGCATGTTATTATTTTCAAGCCTAAATATTTATTGTTCATTTATGTATGTATATTTTAACAAAACTTATAAAAAAAAAAAAAAAATTTATTGTTTATGCTGGCACAATCTTTTGGGGTTTATCTGATCACCGATGTAAAAAAAAATTGACACAGTAACTAGTTCTGACACGGTGATAAACTGAACTCCCCTCCCCCCTCCCCGACACCCCCAAAATGTTGCATGATAACGCAACTCAGGATATGCCGCTTGGTAAAGAAAGGGTTAATGAGCAACAATGAGCTCTCAAAAACAATCTCTCAAGAGTTAATGATTCAGTGTGTGTGGATGGAACGGGGGTCCACCAAGACATACGCTAAAATGGTGGTGGGACGAGGGAGTAGAAGCCGCAGTTAGGGAGAATGGAAGATTTTCCATGAATTGAAGGGGGTGGTAACAGAGAGGAAGCATACAGGGCAAAATCTAACTGTCAGAAACTTTTACTGAATACCCTAAATAATGCAGGTGAGCAGTGTATGACGAATGATGAAGGAAAGATTGTGGCAGACAATGAGAATATTAAAGATGCCTGGATAGAACATTATAACCAGCTGCTGAATCATGAGTCTGACTGGAACAGGGAAGGTTTGGAGTCAGCAGATCCAGTGTTTGCCCCTTGGTCACTGACTGATACTGCTACTGTCAGCAGGGCAATAACCAGGATGCAGCTGGGGAAGGTGATGGGTGTGACTGGCTTGACTTCTGAAATGTTAAAGGCTTCAAGAGATATAAGAGTTGCTGATAAAAACAATGTGGCATTTAAGGTGGCAAATCAGATGAAGAGGAAAACATGGATATCATAGGTGAGAAGCGTATGAAGAATGATGAAAGAAAGACTGTGGTGAACAGCGAGGATATTAGTGACGCCTGGAGAGATGACCAGCTGCTGAATGAGGAGTCTGACTCGAAAAGGGATGGTCTGGAGCCAGAGATTCCAGTGTTTGCCCTTGGGCTCTGAGTGATGCTGCTACTGTGAGCAGGGCAATAAGCAGGATGCTGCTGGCGAAGGTGGCAGGTGTCTGGAGTTGACTGCTGAAATGTTGAAGGCCTCAGGAGATATGGGTGTGGGTTTAGATAATTCTTTGAAAAATTCAATTACGTATGTGTGTGTTGTCCGAGATAACTGGCTGAAGAGTGTGACTCATGACAGCACCTAGAAGCTTACTGTCTACACCAGTCATGCACAAAACCTTCCACAATCCTTCTCTGCCTACTGTGTTGTATACTTTTACAGATCCACATAAGCCATACACACCTTACAGTCCTTCCCACAAGCTTCTCCACTATCTGTCTCAATGCAAATATTTAATCCACACATCCTCTGCCACTTCTAAGGACACCCCATTCCTCACTCACTAGGACTTATGATATCTCTCTTATTTTCTCTATAATACTTCTTCATACCTTCCCTACAACACTCAATCAATCTATACCACGATAATTCTTGCACTCACTTCCCTCACCTTTATTTTTGTACAGGGGTACAATCCCAGCCATTTTCCACTATGCTGGCACAGTTTCACTCTTACATATCTCCAACAAGCACTTCATTCCACTCTCTCCACTACACTTAACCCCTAAAGACCGCAATTATTTCAGGCAGGGCACCTCCCCCAGCCACAATTCGAAGGTGTTTTGGCGACTTTCACCAAGGGCAAATTGATTGTGTTCTGGCTAAAGAGGAAGAATTTACACACCTGGCAACGCAATCCACACCCCCATAGGCCTAATGGTTACCACACAATCGTGCGTCAAAGTTAAAAAAAGTTTATAATAGTTACCCCTCAAAAACAATCAAAAACATGAAAATTTTAATAACTACCTATTTTTCTTATTGAAACAGGTCATTTCAAAGTGTTCTGTCACACCAACCATGAAAGCAGGTGTATTTATCTTGGAAAGAACATGTTACTGTACATCTCTTGTGAAATACGCATCCAAGAGATTAGGCATGCTACACCGACTCCGAACCTTCTTCACCCCAAAACAGTTGTTGACTTTATACACAAGCTTTATTCGACCCTGTGTAGAGTACAACTCTCATGCATGGGGAGGCTCTCCACATACAGCACTTCTAAATAGGGTGGAGTCAAAGGCTTTTCATCTCATTAACTCTCCTCTTCTTACAGGCTCCCTTCAACCTCTGTCTCTTCACTGCACTGTTGCATCTTTATCTCTTTTCTATTGCGACTTCAACGGTCACTGTTCCTCTGAACTGTATGCTTGCATCCCTCCACCTCTACAATGGGCATGTAGCACCCGTCTAGCAACAAACTCTCAACCCTCATCTGTCCAACTCTCTGATGCAAAAGTTAACCGTTACTCCCAGTCCTTCATTTAGGCAACAAGTCAACTCTGGAACTGTCTTCCTCTGTCTGTATTTCCTACTTCCTCTGCTCTCCAGTCTTTCAAACGCAGTGTGTCCAGGCATCTCGAAATGGACGGATCTTGAATTTGGCTCTCTTTAGTACTGTTTTGGTTTTTTCTTGAAAGGAACAGTTTGTGGGGCCATGGCCTTTGGTTCGTTCTTCCTTGCATGAAAAAAAAAAAATGTACGTGTGGGGAGATTACTAGACTGTGGGGAGATAAAGTAGGCTGTGGGAAGTAGCCCTATAGTTACAGGGGTTGGAAAAATAACCCACTTTCACATCAAAAGAAAGCACTTCATTGTGTTCTGTAACATTTTGGCGGCCTGATACCTCTTGGGGATCTGTAGGGGGTGGAAGGGTAGTGAGGGACAAGGAGGGAGGGATGGGGTGGGGTTTGGGGGGGACACAAGGCTAGCAGGGTGGAAGGAGGGGTGAGAGTGGGTGGAAAGGGACACAGGTGGTGTGAGGAGAGATGCAGGTGCATGGAGGGGTGGGAGGGTGATGGGGGACAAGGAGGAGTGCAGTAGAGGGTGGCCCAGAGGAGGCCCTGAGGGGGGTGCCCCCCCCACCGCCTAAGTTGGTCCGATCCCCCCTCACGCCACCTCAGGGGTGAGTTCTCATTGGCCCGAAGCCGTGTACGTCATAATCGGGACGGAGGAAGCGCTCCGCAGTTTTTTACAAGCCCTGCTCAATTGATGCGATTAGGCATTTTGGCATAAAACTAAAATAGCACTAATTGATGTGAACAGGCTTTTAGGGGTTAATCATCTCTTCATACACCTCATCACCCCCAGCTGCTTTTCCATTTTTCAGCCACTTCATGGCGTTCCTCACCTGTGTGAATGGCACGTTTCCTGGCACAGCATTCTTTCTCTGCACATTCCAAAAATCAATCATGTTTACAGCTGCTCTGCTCTTTCTATTCTCATTCATCAGGCTTTCAAAATATTCTTTCCATCTGGTCCTTACTTCATCCTCATGGGATATTAATCTACCACTTACATCCCTCACACTTTCACATTTCTTTCCACTGTCACTTCTACATTTCTGCACCTCTTTCCAGAATAACTTCCTATTTTCAGAGTAGTTTGCATTCATTTTTCTTCCTAGATCATCATTTACCTCCTTCTTTCTCCTCTTCACTAGTCTCTTTACGTGCTTCTTGCACTCAGTATGTTCAGTTCATATTTCAGCTGAACCCCTGTCCTGTAACCACTCTAGCCACTTCTTCCTCTTTTCCTCCACTGCTCTCTTAACCCCTTCATCACACCATGCCATGCCTTTCTTCTTTGTAGTTACTCTTGCCACACCACACACTGCTTTAGCATCCCTAACTAAGCAATCCCTATACGCATTCCATTGGATGTCCAGATCCATTTCATTCCAACTCCTCCCCTACTTTGGTCCTGTATTCATCAGCCATTTCTTTGATCCTCAGGTTCTCGACATTCAGTCCTTCTCCTTGACTGCTCCTCTCTCTCCTGGTCCACCTCAGTCCTCTCAGCTTGATCTTGCATACCACAACCATATTTTTTTTTTTTTTTTTTTATGTGTCCGACTCTGGGCATAGGCTTCAGAGCCTGCTATCAAGGCCCAGCAGTCCTCCTACATACCATACACCATATAATCCGACGGTCCTCCACATCATCCTCTATCAGCAACCATTTCCAGCACTGATCTCTTTATGAGCATGTACCGTACTTCCCAGTGTATAGCGCGCTCCAGTGCATAACATGCTTCCTAGTTTTCAAGAAAAAATTTGGAAAACAACTAGGTTTAGGCCTAGCCTAACAACATGAGTGTCACGAATTTTCTACATCGTGAAATTATGTATTGTAAATCGTGACATCGAGTGATTTGTAGGAACGATGAATAGTCCTGAAATCCGTGAGAATTCGCCATTCTCTTAACCTTCCACTCGTGTACTTATGTTTGCATCAAATTTTCAAAACTTTTGTCATTCTTTCGCGAGTGATTGTCTTTATGTACAGACAGTGCATTCCTCTGACCGATAATTTCTGAATTGGCATTTCTGCCTCCCTAGCCATTAGGTGGCCACGCCCTTTTCACACGATGCATCTGTTTAGATCAAGCATCAAGTCAGTCGTCCTTTAACAGTCACGAAGAGCGGGTTTGCGGGTTTGCTATACCCAACGAGGATTGATTTCTTCTAGTGATCTCGAAAAATCCTGCAGTATCGGCGTTTTCCCGAATCTTCCACCAACTTGGTGATCGACTAGAGCAGCGATGGTCTCATCTTTACTGATTAGTATTTCATTTTTGTTTTTCCTAGGCATAAGACTATTTAGCTATTTGTCTGAGTGCTTGAGTGAGTGCATTTCCCTTTCTTTGATTTTGAATTGATTCATGTAACGTAAATTTATTTTCTTGAAATTAATAAATTTACAGTTCATTTTCTTGAGCTTTGTTAAATGTAACAGTCGTGATTGATTTCCCCACATATTTAGTACACTTTTGCTACTCCAAGTTAGCACAATTCCTTATATTAATCACGACTGGTACTTAGGCCAGCTCTTGGTACTAATTCTTAAATCCGTTGTGCCAGCTAGGAGTTTGGCTCAGCCAAGATCCTGTTTATCATTGTTATTATTATTTATTTTTTGAATGTTAATGGGAGAAATTAACTTTCTCAGAGGCCAACAGTACAGAAATACAGCCTTCTTGAGCGTTTAGTCTCTGCTGTGTACTGTTGAGAAAGTCTATAAATTCTCGAATCAGAGAATTGGCGAAGTAAGCCAGCATAAAAGTGAAATCGTCACTTGATTTCACGAGTCGATTCTCTCATGATAATCGACTCGATTGTTATTCCTAGTGCCCATAGACACATTATCATTTTCCCCCTGACATCTGGTGACCTCATTCCAGGATATAAACTCCTAACTTTGAAATTACAGTACTGTATTACCGAAATCAATCACTCACTCTTAGTTAGGTAGACTGCTGCACACCAGCCAGCATATCAGTCGCAGTCTTCACTCAGTCTCAATCTGAGCATCATGGAAACCAGTACATACCTACAGGAAGCCAAGGAAATGGGGCTTACTAACCCCCAGGATATTAAAGATTATGTCCTGTTGAGTTGCAATTACGAGCAGCAACGCGAGAATGCCGCCCGTGAAGAGCGGAAAATTCGGCGTGAGCACGGAAAACAACAGCGTGAATACGAGGAACGTGAGAAAGAACGTGAGCGCGAGGAACGTGAGAAAGAATGTGAATGCGAGGAACGCGAGAAGGAGCGTGAGCGTGAGGAACAAGAGCGAGAACGTGAACGTGAGTGCGCCGAGAGCGAGGCATATGACAAACACGAGCTTGAAGTGCTGAAGCTGAAGCAAGACTCCTTGGCTTTAGGCACATCGGGTGCAGCCAACCCAAGCTCCACTAGTGCTCTCCCAGCACCTGTTCTAGCAACTCCACGTCTCAAGCTTCCTTCTTACAAGGAAGGCAAGCGAATCGAGACATTTATAGCTCGTTTTGAAGATATGGCACGGCTGTACGATCTGGATGAGGCAGTTAAGCGGCTTCAGTTCCTTAGCCTATTTGAGGGCCCTGCCCTCGACATTCTCCACAGAATTCGCAGAGATAATCTCACGCATGAGATAATGAAGACCACACTCA
Source organism: Birgus latro (assembly GCA_018397915.1). Classification (NCBI taxonomy): domain Eukaryota; kingdom Metazoa; phylum Arthropoda; class Malacostraca; order Decapoda; family Coenobitidae; genus Birgus; species Birgus latro. The sequence goes on from JAGKTI010016531.1 coordinate 8,281, forward strand.
TCAAAGCGTATGGTCTTACCATTGATGACGCTAGGATTCAGTTCATGAAGGCGTGTCTCCAGGAAAAGGAGACAGCTGTTCAGTTCCTTGACCGTCTCACGGCATACTTAGGCGAGTGGATGGAGAAGGATGAGACTTCTAGCACGCGAGAGGGAATAATCGACCTTGTGCTGCACACACAGCTGGAAAAGTCGAGGCCTACTGAGCTTATGGCCCAGCTCAAGATGTGCAAAGTGAAGGATGTAAACCAAATGGTGGAAAAGGCTGATGCTTTCTTTACTGCGTACAGGTACCAAACTCGTAAGGAACAGCCATGAAATTGGAAAGATACTGCAAAGTCGGGTAAGCAATCGCAGACCAAACCTCAGCATCAAGGCCATTTTCAGAATAATGGTCATGGTCCAGGCAAATGACAGAAGGACCAGGGGCAGAATACACAGAAACCTGACTGGAAGAGGTACAACAAGTACCCTAACCAGCAGCAGTACCCTAGGCAGCAGCAGTATCAGCCACGCAATGGACAAACCTTTTCAGCACAAGCCCCAGTGTATCGGAGGCAGGAGGCAAACGCAGCCTTCATTCCCCAACAGGCGCACAATGGTGCCGTCCCCACCAGCATAGGTTCTCCTTCACAGTTCACTAGTCCTCCTCAGATGGTGAGCTCTCCTCCTCAGGCCATGCACTCTCCTGCTCCCCAAATGGTGAGTACAGCTCCTCGTGCACCAAGTTCGGGTACGACCCCTCATGCACATAATCAAAGTACGACTCCTCACGCATCTAATCAAAGTACGACTCCTCGAGTACCTAGTTCGGGTACGACCCCTAAGGCATATAGTCCTGTCAGGTTTGAAGAGTTGTGTGCCATGCAGCCTTATCAATGGCTGGCCACTTCCTCCACAGGCCCTCTCACAGGTAACAGTGCCTTCCTTGTTCAGCCAGGGTTTGTGGGAGGTGTTTTTGTAAATGTTCTGAGAGACAATGGTTCCTCAGGTTGTACTGTCAGGCAGAGTCTTGTTCGTCCTGAAGAATACACAGGCAGACAGATCCAAGCTCAGCTTATTGATGGATCAGCGAGATTGTTCCCTGCGGTATGTATCCAGGTAGCATCTCCCTTTTATAAAGGTTCAACAGTTGCAGCTGTCATGCAAGAACCTATATTTGACCTCATTATAGGTAACATACCAGGTGCCAAGTCTAGTTGCACCATAGATGTCACTACTCAGACTTCAGCTGTAGTAACACAAGCCATAGCCAGGGCTCCAAATCGTGTCGCCGCCCCGGTGGCCATTGCACTGCTGCAAGATCTGATTTGTAGTCAAGATGTTGTCCAAGAACAACAGTCTGACCTGACACTTGCTGTTGTGCGGAAGAAACAAAAGGGTAAAGTGACCAAGTATTCACGGGGTGGACGAGCCAGGTTCCTTCGCAAACAAGGACGGCTCTACCGTGAGTCACGAACACCCAAGGGCAAGGTTCGACTGCAGTTTGTCGTTCCCACAAAGTACCGCCAGGCAGTGTTAGCATGGGGTCATTGTTCAGCATCAGGAGGTCATATGGGCAAAAGGAAAATCCAAGGCCATATCCGTGCTGACTTTTTCTGGCCAGGAATGGGACAGGAAATAGACAGTTTTGTGCATTCTTGCAATAAGTGTCGACATAACACTCATCAGGAAAGATTCCTTCCTATGCCGTTTGAATCCACGCCCATAATCTCTGAGTCGTGTGAGAGAGAGGGCAGTGGTAATGTGGGTGCAGACCTGACGTCTCGCCCGTTGACCTCGCAGGACACAATATGTCTAAGGTCTGTACATACATATGTACCGTACATTATAAGCCCACAGTCATGGCGATCCCAACCGTGGACACCCATGACGAATGGGCAGTCGCGGCGATCCCTACCGCGGACACCGATGACGAGCCCTTATTAGTTGTAAGTGTAGGGCTTGTACATACTGTATGTACCGTAGGTTAAGGAGGAAGTTCGAGACCCCCGCAGAGGCAATCCGAGGCTGTGTTTGAATTACTTTGTGGTGTGTCTCGAGCTGTGGGCCTCTCTGAGGATTCCCGGAGAATACACAAAATCCACATGAGTGTTCACACCCACGCAGGGTGTTAAAATGTGACCTGCCCAAGTTTGCACATGGATTACCAACTTAACTTTATTAGCTATAAGTGCGCAGTCATGGCGATCCCAACCGAGGACACCGATGACGAACGGGCAGTCGCAGTGATCCCAACCACGGACACCTATGACGAGCCCTTTGTAGCAATAAGTGTGTAGCTATAAGTGTGCAGTCACAGCGATCCGAACCGAGGACACCGATGACAAACAGGCAGTCGCGGCGATCCCAACTGAGGACACCGATGACAAACGGGGAGTCGCGGCGATCCCAACCGAGGACACCGACGACGAGCCCTTTATTAGCCGTAAGTATAGGTTATAAAGGGCAAGTATTAAGAAAATAATGGCGACCTCAAATGTACCATACTCTTGCTGTTAATTGATTTTCAGCTAAAGTGTACTTTCTATTCTATATGGATTGACTGCTGGGTGGATGGTAATTGTAATTGCAGCCGTGGCTCAGTGGGTTAGAGCGCTCCGCTCTGGCCGTAGGGTCGGAGGATCGAATCCACCCAAGGGTCATTGGTAGACATCAGGAAGGGCATCCGGTCATAAAATGCTACACGCTCCAATCCAAAAAGGCCGACGCATGCAAGCATGTTGCAGCCATCAAAAACGAAACGAAACGAACACTACTGATGCTCCACCTTGACTCATTCCACAGGTACAGTTGGTGGGTGAAGCAGTTTTGACGTGCAGGTCCATTGACTGTCTCTGCTGCAAGCTGCCACCTCTTCTCCTCTGCCTTCGTCGCCTTTATTATTGCATTACAGTAAGACCTCACTATAACGGACTAATTGGGGCCCAAGCCAGTCCGAAAAATGTGAAATTCCGATAAAAGCGACATCCGGACTTACCTCTGCTAATCCAGATTTTTTCCGATATATCAGACATTAGTCCGGATTGCATCAGTGGTTTTCACCTCCATTGCAGTATTGTACTGTGTTATACTTTCACTACATTAATCAAATGGTATAATAATACTGTACTGTGCACTGAAAAAAATGTCTTTTACTTGTCTTATTGTGGTGAACATAGCTGAAGTGGTCAGGCAGTCCGGATTGCTTTCTGGCTTTATCGGACATTTTCCAATATATATGAGTTTAGTCCGGTAGCTCTTCGAGTCTGATAAAAGTGAATTCCGGTCTATTGAAGTCCGTTATATCGAGGTTTTACTGTAATTTGTAACATTATTGCTTTACATGTAGGTACAGTCACACTACAACTGTTACACCTACACCGTGTATCACATACACCACACTACATAACAATTAGTTGTCAATGTAAATGTAGTTAATTTTCACTCAGTTTGACCTGAGTACAGGATTTTTCACCGTCGTCATGGAGTTTTTCCCTCAAGCTTGCTTCTCTTAACGTAAATACGAGGTTTTTACGCTCATAGGCGAAAGTGCTCTTCTCCTGTAGTAGGATAGTACACACACCACAGTGTGAATCTTGTGTGTGTATATATATATATATATATATATATATATATATATATATATAT
>JAGKTI010016532.1:0-11936 GCA_018397915.1 Birgus latro
TCACTCCCACTCTGCCATAGCATCCACATGGCCACTTTCCCGACTGAACTCCTTCCACTGGTTTCCCACCTGTCACCATCACCCTTGTCCTATCCATACCCAGTTTCATTCCCCTCTTCTCCATTCCACTTTTCCATCTATTAAACGTTTCCACCACCCCCTCCCCAGTCTCCGATGTCAGCACTAGCTCACCAACACACAGCAACTCCCATGGGCCTTCCCCCTTACATTCCTGTGCTGCCTCCTCCATTACTATGTTAAACAGCAAGGGACCGAGTGCTGAACCCCGATATATCCCAACTCCTATTCCAAAATTTCCTGATGTTTCTGCTATTGTCTTGACTTTTGATCTTATATCAATATAGAGAGGTGGTGAAGTGGTCAATGAGAAAGCTTGGGTTGGAAGAGTGGCTGGTTAGGGAAGTTATGGCCATGTACGTGGGTGCTCGCACCCAGGTAAGAGTAAATGGAGTTTTGAGTGATGAGTTTTCCATGAATGATGGTGTGCATCAGGGGTCAGTTTTGAGTCCCTTGTTGTTTATCATGGTACTTGAAGCCCTCTCACGTGACTTCAGAGAGGGACTCTCATGGGAGATGTTGTATGCTGATGATATGGTGTTGATTGCAGAGAATGAAAAGGAGGCGAAGGAAAGATTTAAGAAGTGGAGAGATAGTACGAGGCACAAGGGCTTAAGGGTAAATGCAAATAAAACAAAAGTGATGATATCTAGGGTTGGTGGCACCACAATCAGAGGAGAGGGAGAGTGGCCATGTGCAGTTTGCCACAAAGGTGTGGGAAGTAATACCATCTTGTGCAGTGTTTGTGATAAATGGGTGCACAAGAGATGCAGAGGTCTTAGAGGTAGACTGCGAGATAATGCTGATTTCACGTGTGCGGCGTGTCAGGGAGAGCAGGTGGAGACTGTTAAGTGTGAAAGGATTGAACTTGCTGGTGAGTCTCCTGAGTGTGTGGAAGAGTTTTGTTATTTGGGAGACATGTTTTGTGCCGGAAGTGGGGCTGGAGCTAGCTCGGTTGCTAGGGTGAGAAGTGGTTGGAAGAAGTTCAGGGAGCTGTTGCTTCTCCTGACACTGAGAGGACTCTCCTTACGTGCTAAGGGGTCTTTGTATGCAGCATGTGTTAGGAGTGTGATGCTGTATGGTAGTGAGACCTGGGTAGTAAAGGAAGAGGATATTCGCAGGCTTAAACGTACAGAGCGTGCAAGGCCTGGAGGGGCTGGGTTTACGATGGAAGAGTTGAGAGGTAGGATGGGACTGAAGTGTATCGGTGTTGTGATGAGGAGAGATAGGCTGAGGCTGTTTGGACATGTGGAGAGGATGGGGGATGATAATTGGGTGGAGAAGGTGAGAAGTGTTAATATTGGGGGAGGGGTTGGGAGGGGTAGACCGAGAAAGACATAGGACGAGGTCATTAAGTGTGACCTCAGGGTTAAGGGACTGAACAGGAAGGCTGCCAAAGATCTAGCAGCATGGAGAGCCGCCATTAGGTGACCAAGGCCGACACATGCAAGCATGTTGAAGCCTTCAAAAATGAAATGAAAATGAAACGATGATGGCTGCAATGAGTCTCTCAGGCACATTCTGTCTTCTAAAGGCTCGCTCGATAACTCTCCTTGGTACTCTATCAAAAGCTCTTTCCAGGTCCACAAACACATGGTACAAGCATTTCCTCCTCTGTTGGAACTATTCCTGCAACTGCCTCATGATGGATATTGCATCTATTGTGGATTTACCTGCACAAAATCCAAATTGTCGGTTATCTAACTTCACTAACTGCTTCACCCTCCCTTCCAGCACCTTTTCAAATATCTTCATTTCATACTCCAACAGTCTGACCCCTTGCTACTTTCCACACAGAAGGGCATCTCCTTTGCCTTTATAAACTGGCATTGTCCAGCTCTCTCTCCAGTCCTCATGTGGCTGTCCTCCTACTGTGATATTATCAAAAATCCTTGTCAATTCTTTTACACCAGTACTTCCAGCCTTTTTTATCAGATCAGCTGTTATACCTGTTGGGCATGGAGCTTTCTCGGTCTTCATTTCCTCTAAAAGAGAGACATAGGTCACCTTTTCATCCACAAAAAAATTATTACCAGTATTTACTGCAAGACATCAAACCAACTTGCCTAGCCCCGGGCTCCTAGGCTCCTCATGGGGCAACGTAGAATTGGATGATGATGATGATGTTGATGATAAATTAATACAACATGTATAAACTGTGCATGTTATTATTTTCAAGCCTAAATATTTATTGTTCATTTATGTATGTATATTTTAACAAAACTTATAAAAAAAAAAAAAAAATTTATTGTTTATGCTGGCACAATCTTTTGGGGTTTATCTGATCACCGATGTAAAAAAAAATTGACACAGTAACTAGTTCTGACACGGTGATAAACTGAACTCCCCTCCCCCCTCCCCGACACCCCCAAAATGTTGCATGATAACGCAACTCAGGATATGCCGCTTGGTAAAGAAAGGGTTAATGAGCAACAATGAGCTCTCAAAAACAATCTCTCAAGAGTTAATGATTCAGTGTGTGTGGATGGAACGGGGGTCCACCAAGACATACGCTAAAATGGTGGTGGGACGAGGGAGTAGAAGCCGCAGTTAGGGAGAATGGAAGATTTTCCATGAATTGAAGGGGGTGGTAACAGAGAGGAAGCATACAGGGCAAAATCTAACTGTCAGAAACTTTTACTGAATACCCTAAATAATGCAGGTGAGCAGTGTATGACGAATGATGAAGGAAAGATTGTGGCAGACAATGAGAATATTAAAGATGCCTGGATAGAACATTATAACCAGCTGCTGAATCATGAGTCTGACTGGAACAGGGAAGGTTTGGAGTCAGCAGATCCAGTGTTTGCCCCTTGGTCACTGACTGATACTGCTACTGTCAGCAGGGCAATAACCAGGATGCAGCTGGGGAAGGTGATGGGTGTGACTGGCTTGACTTCTGAAATGTTAAAGGCTTCAAGAGATATAAGAGTTGCTGATAAAAACAATGTGGCATTTAAGGTGGCAAATCAGATGAAGAGGAAAACATGGATATCATAGGTGAGAAGCGTATGAAGAATGATGAAAGAAAGACTGTGGTGAACAGCGAGGATATTAGTGACGCCTGGAGAGATGACCAGCTGCTGAATGAGGAGTCTGACTCGAAAAGGGATGGTCTGGAGCCAGAGATTCCAGTGTTTGCCCTTGGGCTCTGAGTGATGCTGCTACTGTGAGCAGGGCAATAAGCAGGATGCTGCTGGCGAAGGTGGCAGGTGTCTGGAGTTGACTGCTGAAATGTTGAAGGCCTCAGGAGATATGGGTGTGGGTTTAGATAATTCTTTGAAAAATTCAATTACGTATGTGTGTGTTGTCCGAGATAACTGGCTGAAGAGTGTGACTCATGACAGCACCTAGAAGCTTACTGTCTACACCAGTCATGCACAAAACCTTCCACAATCCTTCTCTGCCTACTGTGTTGTATACTTTTACAGATCCACATAAGCCATACACACCTTACAGTCCTTCCCACAAGCTTCTCCACTATCTGTCTCAATGCAAATATTTAATCCACACATCCTCTGCCACTTCTAAGGACACCCCATTCCTCACTCACTAGGACTTATGATATCTCTCTTATTTTCTCTATAATACTTCTTCATACCTTCCCTACAACACTCAATCAATCTATACCACGATAATTCTTGCACTCACTTCCCTCACCTTTATTTTTGTACAGGGGTACAATCCCAGCCATTTTCCACTATGCTGGCACAGTTTCACTCTTACATATCTCCAACAAGCACTTCATTCCACTCTCTCCACTACACTTAACCCCTAAAGACCGCAATTATTTCAGGCAGGGCACCTCCCCCAGCCACAATTCGAAGGTGTTTTGGCGACTTTCACCAAGGGCAAATTGATTGTGTTCTGGCTAAAGAGGAAGAATTTACACACCTGGCAACGCAATCCACACCCCCATAGGCCTAATGGTTACCACACAATCGTGCGTCAAAGTTAAAAAAAGTTTATAATAGTTACCCCTCAAAAACAATCAAAAACATGAAAATTTTAATAACTACCTATTTTTCTTATTGAAACAGGTCATTTCAAAGTGTTCTGTCACACCAACCATGAAAGCAGGTGTATTTATCTTGGAAAGAACATGTTACTGTACATCTCTTGTGAAATACGCATCCAAGAGATTAGGCATGCTACACCGACTCCGAACCTTCTTCACCCCAAAACAGTTGTTGACTTTATACACAAGCTTTATTCGACCCTGTGTAGAGTACAACTCTCATGCATGGGGAGGCTCTCCACATACAGCACTTCTAAATAGGGTGGAGTCAAAGGCTTTTCATCTCATTAACTCTCCTCTTCTTACAGGCTCCCTTCAACCTCTGTCTCTTCACTGCACTGTTGCATCTTTATCTCTTTTCTATTGCGACTTCAACGGTCACTGTTCCTCTGAACTGTATGCTTGCATCCCTCCACCTCTACAATGGGCATGTAGCACCCGTCTAGCAACAAACTCTCAACCCTCATCTGTCCAACTCTCTGATGCAAAAGTTAACCGTTACTCCCAGTCCTTCATTTAGGCAACAAGTCAACTCTGGAACTGTCTTCCTCTGTCTGTATTTCCTACTTCCTCTGCTCTCCAGTCTTTCAAACGCAGTGTGTCCAGGCATCTCGAAATGGACGGATCTTGAATTTGGCTCTCTTTAGTACTGTTTTGGTTTTTTCTTGAAAGGAACAGTTTGTGGGGCCATGGCCTTTGGTTCGTTCTTCCTTGCATGAAAAAAAAAAAATGTACGTGTGGGGAGATTACTAGACTGTGGGGAGATAAAGTAGGCTGTGGGAAGTAGCCCTATAGTTACAGGGGTTGGAAAAATAACCCACTTTCACATCAAAAGAAAGCACTTCATTGTGTTCTGTAACATTTTGGCGGCCTGATACCTCTTGGGGATCTGTAGGGGGTGGAAGGGTAGTGAGGGACAAGGAGGGAGGGATGGGGTGGGGTTTGGGGGGGACACAAGGCTAGCAGGGTGGAAGGAGGGGTGAGAGTGGGTGGAAAGGGACACAGGTGGTGTGAGGAGAGATGCAGGTGCATGGAGGGGTGGGAGGGTGATGGGGGACAAGGAGGAGTGCAGTAGAGGGTGGCCCAGAGGAGGCCCTGAGGGGGGTGCCCCCCCCACCGCCTAAGTTGGTCCGATCCCCCCTCACGCCACCTCAGGGGTGAGTTCTCATTGGCCCGAAGCCGTGTACGTCATAATCGGGACGGAGGAAGCGCTCCGCAGTTTTTTACAAGCCCTGCTCAATTGATGCGATTAGGCATTTTGGCATAAAACTAAAATAGCACTAATTGATGTGAACAGGCTTTTAGGGGTTAATCATCTCTTCATACACCTCATCACCCCCAGCTGCTTTTCCATTTTTCAGCCACTTCATGGCGTTCCTCACCTGTGTGAATGGCACGTTTCCTGGCACAGCATTCTTTCTCTGCACATTCCAAAAATCAATCATGTTTACAGCTGCTCTGCTCTTTCTATTCTCATTCATCAGGCTTTCAAAATATTCTTTCCATCTGGTCCTTACTTCATCCTCATGGGATATTAATCTACCACTTACATCCCTCACACTTTCACATTTCTTTCCACTGTCACTTCTACATTTCTGCACCTCTTTCCAGAATAACTTCCTATTTTCAGAGTAGTTTGCATTCATTTTTCTTCCTAGATCATCATTTACCTCCTTCTTTCTCCTCTTCACTAGTCTCTTTACGTGCTTCTTGCACTCAGTATGTTCAGTTCATATTTCAGCTGAACCCCTGTCCTGTAACCACTCTAGCCACTTCTTCCTCTTTTCCTCCACTGCTCTCTTAACCCCTTCATCACACCATGCCATGCCTTTCTTCTTTGTAGTTACTCTTGCCACACCACACACTGCTTTAGCATCCCTAACTAAGCAATCCCTATACGCATTCCATTGGATGTCCAGATCCATTTCATTCCAACTCCTCCCCTACTTTGGTCCTGTATTCATCAGCCATTTCTTTGATCCTCAGGTTCTCGACATTCAGTCCTTCTCCTTGACTGCTCCTCTCTCTCCTGGTCCACCTCAGTCCTCTCAGCTTGATCTTGCATACCACAACCATATTTTTTTTTTTTTTTTTTATGTGTCCGACTCTGGGCATAGGCTTCAGAGCCTGCTATCAAGGCCCAGCAGTCCTCCTACATACCATACACCATATAATCCGACGGTCCTCCACATCATCCTCTATCAGCAACCATTTCCAGCACTGATCTCTTTATGAGCATGTACCGTACTTCCCAGTGTATAGCGCGCTCCAGTGCATAACATGCTTCCTAGTTTTCAAGAAAAAATTTGGAAAACAACTAGGTTTAGGCCTAGCCTAACAACATGAGTGTCACGAATTTTCTACATCGTGAAATTATGTATTGTAAATCGTGACATCGAGTGATTTGTAGGAACGATGAATAGTCCTGAAATCCGTGAGAATTCGCCATTCTCTTAACCTTCCACTCGTGTACTTATGTTTGCATCAAATTTTCAAAACTTTTGTCATTCTTTCGCGAGTGATTGTCTTTATGTACAGACAGTGCATTCCTCTGACCGATAATTTCTGAATTGGCATTTCTGCCTCCCTAGCCATTAGGTGGCCACGCCCTTTTCACACGATGCATCTGTTTAGATCAAGCATCAAGTCAGTCGTCCTTTAACAGTCACGAAGAGCGGGTTTGCGGGTTTGCTATACCCAACGAGGATTGATTTCTTCTAGTGATCTCGAAAAATCCTGCAGTATCGGCGTTTTCCCGAATCTTCCACCAACTTGGTGATCGACTAGAGCAGCGATGGTCTCATCTTTACTGATTAGTATTTCATTTTTGTTTTTCCTAGGCATAAGACTATTTAGCTATTTGTCTGAGTGCTTGAGTGAGTGCATTTCCCTTTCTTTGATTTTGAATTGATTCATGTAACGTAAATTTATTTTCTTGAAATTAATAAATTTACAGTTCATTTTCTTGAGCTTTGTTAAATGTAACAGTCGTGATTGATTTCCCCACATATTTAGTACACTTTTGCTACTCCAAGTTAGCACAATTCCTTATATTAATCACGACTGGTACTTAGGCCAGCTCTTGGTACTAATTCTTAAATCCGTTGTGCCAGCTAGGAGTTTGGCTCAGCCAAGATCCTGTTTATCATTGTTATTATTATTTATTTTTTGAATGTTAATGGGAGAAATTAACTTTCTCAGAGGCCAACAGTACAGAAATACAGCCTTCTTGAGCGTTTAGTCTCTGCTGTGTACTGTTGAGAAAGTCTATAAATTCTCGAATCAGAGAATTGGCGAAGTAAGCCAGCATAAAAGTGAAATCGTCACTTGATTTCACGAGTCGATTCTCTCATGATAATCGACTCGATTGTTATTCCTAGTGCCCATAGACACATTATCATTTTCCCCCTGACATCTGGTGACCTCATTCCAGGATATAAACTCCTAACTTTGAAATTACAGTACTGTATTACCGAAATCAATCACTCACTCTTAGCTAGGTAGACTGCTGCACACCAGCCAGCATATCAGTCGCAGTCTTCACTCAGTCTCAATCTGAGCATCATGGAAACCAGTACATACCTACAGGAAGCCAAGGAAATGGGGCTTACTAACCCCCAGGATATTAAAGATTATGTCCTGTTGAGTTGCAATTACGAGCAGCAACGCGAGAATGCCGCCCGTGAAGAGCGGAAAATTCGGCGTGAGCACGGAAAACAACAGCGTGAATACGAGGAACGTGAGAAAGAACGTGAGCGCGAGGAACGTGAGAAAGAATGTGAATGCGAGGAACGCGAGAAGGAGCGTGAGCGTGAGGAACAAGAGCGAGAACGTGAACGTGAGTGCGCCGAGAGCGAGGCATATGACAAACACGAGCTTGAAGTGCTGAAGCTGAAGCAAGACTCCTTGGCTTTAGGCACATCGGGTGCAGCCAACCCAAGCTCCACTAGTGCTCTCCCAGCACCTGTTCTAGCAACTCCACGTCTCAAGCTTCCTTCTTACAAGGAAGGCAAGCGAATCGAGACATTTATAGCTCGTTTTGAAGATATGGCACGGCTGTACGATCTGGATGAGGCAGTTAAGCGGCTTCAGTTCCTTAGCCTATTTGAGGGCCCTGCCCTCGACATTCTCCACAGAATTCGCAGAGATAATCTCACGCATGAGATAATGAAGACCACACTCATCAAAGCGTATGGTCTTACCATTGATGACGCTAGGATTCAGTTCATGAAGGCGTGTCTCCAGGAAAAGGAGACAGCTGTTCAGTTCCTTGACCGTCTCACGGCATACTTAGGCGAGTGGATGGAGAAGGATGAGACTTCTAGCACGCGAGAGGGAATAATCGACCTTGTGCTGCACACACAGCTGGAAAAGTCGAGGCCTACTGAGCTTATGGCCCAGCTCAAGATGTGCAAAGTGAAGGATGTAAACCAAATGGTGGAAAAGGCTGATGCTTTCTTTACTGCGTACAGGTACCAAACTCGTAAGGAACAGCCATGAAATTGGAAAGATACTGCAAAGTCGGGTAAGCAATCGCAGACCAAACCTCAGCATCAAGGCCATTTTCAGAATAATGGTCATGGTCCAGGCAAATGACAGAAGGACCAGGGGCAGAATACACAGAAACCTGACTGGAAGAGGTACAACAAGTACCCTAACCAGCAGCAGTACCCTAGGCAGCAGCAGTATCAGCCACGCAATGGACAAACCTTTTCAGCACAAGCCCCAGTGTATCGGAGGCAGGAGGCAAACGCAGCCTTCATTCCCCAACAGGCGCACAATGGTGCCGTCCCCACCAGCATAGGTTCTCCTTCACAGTTCACTAGTCCTCCTCAGATGGTGAGCTCTCCTCCTCAGGCCATGCACTCTCCTGCTCCCCAAATGGTGAGTACAGCTCCTCGTGCACCAAGTTCGGGTACGACCCCTCATGCACATAATCAAAGTACGACTCCTCACGCATCTAATCAAAGTACGACTCCTCGAGTACCTAGTTCGGGTACGACCCCTAAGGCATATAGTCCTGTCAGGTTTGAAGAGTTGTGTGCCATGCAGCCTTATCAATGGCTGGCCACTTCCTCCACAGGCCCTCTCACAGGTAACACTGCCTTCCTTGTTCAGCCAGGGTTTGTGGGAGGTGTTTTTGTAAATGTTCTGAGAGACAATGGTTCCTCAGGTTGTACTGTCAGGCAGAGTCTTGTTCGTCCTGAAGAATACACAGGCAGACAGATCCAAGCTCAGCTTATTGATGGATCAGCGAGATTGTTCCCTGCGGTATGTATCCAGGTAGCATCTCCCTTTTATAAAGGTTCAACAGTTGCAGCTGTCATGCAAGAACCTATATTTGACCTCATTATAGGTAACATACCAGGTGCCAAGTCTAGTTGCACCATAGATGTCACTACTCAGACTTCAGCTGTAGTAACACAAGCCATAGCCAGGGCTCCAAATCGTGTCGCCGCCCCGGTGGCCATTGCACTGCTGCAAGATCTGATTTGTAGTCAAGATGTTGTCCAAGAACAACAGTCTGACCTGACACTTGCTGTTGTGCGGAAGAAACAAAAGGGTAAAGTGACCAAGTATTCACGGGGTGGACGAGCCAGGTTCCTTCGCAAACAAGGACGGCTCTACCGTGAGTCACGAACACCCAAGGGCAAGGTTCGACTGCAGTTTGTCGTTCCCACAAAGTACCGCCAGGCAGTGTTAGCATGGGGTCATTGTTCAGCATCAGGAGGTCATATGGGCAAAAGGAAAATCCAAGGCCATATCCGTGCTGACTTTTTCTGGCCAGGAATGGGACAGGAAATAGACAGTTTTGTGCATTCTTGCAATAAGTGTCGACATAACACTCATCAGGAAAGATTCCTTCCTATGCCGTTTGAATCCACGCCCATAATCTCTGAGTCGTGTGAGAGAGAGGGCAGTGGTAATGTGGGTGCAGACCTGACGTCTCGCCCGTTGACCTCGCAGGACACAATATGTCTAAGGTCTGTACATACATATGTACCGTACATTATAAGCCCACAGTCATGGCGATCCCAACCGTGGACACCCATGACGAATGGGCAGTCGCGGCGATCCCTACCGCGGACACCGACGACGAGCCCTTATTAGTTGTAAGTGTAGGGCTTGTACATACTGTATGTACCGTAGGTTAAGGAGGAAGTTCGAGACCCCCGCAGAGGCAATCCGAGGCTGTGTTTGAATTACTTTGTGGTGTGTCTCGAGCTGTGGGCCTCTCTGAGGATTCCCGGAGAATACACAAAATCCACATGAGTGTTCACACCCACGCAGGGTGTTAAAATGTGACCTGCCCAAGTTTGCACATGGATTACCAACTTAACTTTATTAGCTATAAGTGCGCAGTCATGGCGATCCCAACCGAGGACACCGATGACGAACGGGCAGTCGCAGTGATCCCAACCACGGACACCTATGACGAGCCCTTTGTAGCAATAAGTGTGTAGCTATAAGTGTGCAGTCACAGCGATCCGAACCGAGGACACCGATGACAAACAGGCAGTCGCGGCGATCCCAACTGAGGACACCGATGACAAACGGGGAGTCGCGGCGATCCCAACCGAGGACACCGACGACGAGCCCTTTATTAGCCGTAAGTATAGGTTATAAAGGGCAAGTATTAAGAAAATAATGGCGACCTCAAATGTACCATACTCTTGCTGTTAATTGATTTTCAGCTAAAGTGTACTTTCTATTCTATATGGATTGACTGCTGGGTGGATGGTAATTGTAATTGCAGCCGTGGCTCAGTGGGTTAGAGCGCTCCGCTCTGGCCGTAGGGTCGGAGGATCGAATCCACCCAAGGGTCATTGGTAGACATCAGGAAGGGCATCCGGTCATAAAATGCTACACGCTCCAATCCAAAAAGGCCGACGCATGCAAGCATGTTGCAGCCATCAAAAACGAAACGAAACGAACACTACTGATGCTCCACCTTGACTCATTCCACAGGTACAGTTGGTGGGTGAAGCAGTTTTGACGTGCAGGTCCATTGACTGTCTCTGCTGCAAGCTGCCACCTCTTCTCCTCTGCCTTCGTCGCCTTTATTATTGCATTACAGTAAGACCTCACTATAACGGACTAATTGGGGCCCAAGCCAGTCCGAAAAATGTGAAATTCCGATAAAAGCGACATCCGGACTTACCTCTGCTAATCCAGATTTTTTCCGATATATCAGACATTAGTCCGGATTGCATCAGTGGTTTTCACCTCCATTGCAGTATTGTACTGTGTTATACTTTCACTACATTAATCAAATGGTATAATAATACTGTACTGTGCACTGAAAAAAATGTCTTTTACTTGTCTTATTGTGGTGAACATAGCTGAAGTGGTCAGGCAGTCCGGATTGCTTTCTGGCTTTATCGGACATTTTCCAATATATATGAGTTTAGTCCGGTAGCTCTTCGAGTCTGATAAAAGTGAATTCCGGTCTATTGAAGTCCGTTATATCGAGGTTTTACTGTAATTTGTAACATTATTGCTTTACATGTAGGTACAGTCACACTACAACTGTTACACCTACACCGTGTATCACATACACCACACTACATAACAATTAGTTGTCAATGTAAATGTAGTTAATTTTCACTCAGTTTGACCTGAGTACAGGATTTTTCACCGTCGTCATGGAGTTTTTCCCTCAAGCTTGCTTCTCTTAACGTAAATACGAGGTTTTTACGCTCATAGGCGAAAGTGCTCTTCTCCTGTAGTAGGATAGTACACACACCACAGTGTGAATCTTGTGTGTGTATATATATATATATATATATATATATATATATATCTATATATATACAAACAATATATAGATATATATATA
>JAGKTI010016533.1:3632-19360 GCA_018397915.1 Birgus latro
ATACTGCATCAGAAATAGAGCACAAATGACAAAGAAAACTGCTAAGAGGGCTATAAAAGATCCAACAGTCAAACTCAAAATTAAGCTTTGGATAAATGGATTAATTTCATAAGGAAACAGGATGGATATAGCAATGAGCATGCTGAAAAAGTCAGACACAAATATTAAAAAATTATGTGATGAGAGCGAAGAAATAAGAGGCAGATGGAGAAAATAAGCAACCTATTAGAACTCTGGTTCCTGTGACAATCTCTGATGAATAAAACTGCTTGTGTTCAGCAATATACACTACTGCATGAATGGCAACAGAAAAAGGCACAACCCCAACTTCACACCAGAAATTCAAGGCATCATCAGTCAACGGGACACACTTCGACACTCCCCAACACCCCATACACATGACACCGAACAACAAATACAAGAACTCAACACTCAAATAAACAATAAAATATCAGAAGAGCAAACACTAAATTGGAATAATTATCTCCAAACACTTGATCACAAAACAAACACCAGCAAACTCTACAAAACACTAAACAGCATCACACTCTCCAACAGCAACACTACATAATCACACGCTGCCATCACAACAACAAACACCATACCTTCAAACAAAAAACAAGCAAACACTCTTATCAATCCCTTTTCACATGTCAGCCATCGAAACCCTCATTGTGACGATCGACGTACCATCCGACGTAAGAGACAGTTCCCCACAGATCCAGAATTCACACCATTCACTTACAAACAGACAAAGCACATCATCAGCAACCTCAAGCACTCATCTGCCTGTGGACCAGACAACATAAGCAACATACACCTTAAACACCTTGGACAACAAGGCATACAAGCACTCACCAACATATCAAACTACGGCTATTCACACAACATAATACATCTAGAAGCATGGCATTATCATCACTATCCCCAACCCCCAAAAAGACCCCATGTTACCTTCCTCACACCGCCCCATCACACTCCTCTGCACCCACTCCAAAGTCACTGAAAGACTAGTACTACAACTAGTTACACCTCATACCCCCCTAGCCCCATCATAACATGGTTTTAGGCCACTACACTCTGCAAACACTCTTCTTACAGACCTTACACAGAGAGATTTTGATGGCATGAATTCAGCTAGGCCACCATACAGAACACTCCTTGTCACACTAGACATTAGTAAAGCTTTTGATGCCATCCCCCCCCCCTGCAACCTCACAAACAAAATATTCAACACAAACATGCACAATAACACAAAGATGGCTGGCAAACTACTTAGCAAGCAGATGTGCACATGTAACATTTGCCAGTTGTCTTCAAACATCAGAAACTTCACAAATGGCATCCCCCAAGGATCTGTTTTGTCCCCTACACTCTTTACCCTATACATGCATGACTCACCCACACCCCACACACCACAGATACACATAGCTTCCTATGAAGATGACCTAACACTTACATGTACACACCAAAATGCAAACACAGCCACACATATCCTCCAACCTTAACTCAACAAACTACACGAATGGTTCACCACAAACAGACTCAAAATAGCCCCAGCCAAATCTACAGTGACCCCTCTCACAAACTGGGCAGCAGAACACGTCACATTCCACACCTCACCATAAACAACACTCCCCTACCACACACACACACACACACACAAAATCCTTGGTGTAACATACAATATATCAATGTCATTTAAACAACACATCATAAACATCAAAAATAAATTAACACCTAGATTCAATGCCTTGAGGTCACTTGCCCATACAACATTTGGACACAACAAAGAAACCACCACCACAGTATACAAACAATATATATGTTCAGTGATGAATTATGCAAGCCCTGCTTGGGCTCCTAACCTCACTAAAACACACTATAACACTCTTCAGACCATACAGAACAAGGCCCTAAAAATAATCATAGGCTGCACAGCTACTACACCCACAGACCACCTACACCGAGAAACCAAAGTCCTCAAAGTCAAAGATCATCTAGACATGAGAGGCACCCAAATTCTTGCTGCAGTCTCCATAAACCCACAACATTCACTACACTACATGGTAGCACATCCACACACACACCAAAGAACATCAAAACAACACCCAGCACACGATATCATACACAAATACTGTCATCTCTCCCCCCTCGCCTGCCTCAGACCAGCTTCCAGAAGCATATTCATACTCAAATCACTCGCCGCTCCATTCAGTCACTTAAATACAACACACAGCTACAAGCATGGCCTACTGATATCCATCCTTCTGAATCCTATCTCCCTCGTGAGAACAGTGTCCACCTGGCCAGGCTGAGATGTGGGCATCATCCAGCCCTCTTAATTTATCAGAAGAGGCTGGATGACTCCGTCACTGATGCCTGTCCAGGATGTAACGCAGCACCCCATACTATTAAGCACATTATGGAAGACTGCACTACACACAATCACCTATGCCAACAACACAACATACACTAGTTGAAAGCTCAGTGGGAAAGCCCAGTCTCGGCTGTGGCTTTCCTTAGGGACTGGGGGCTGTTTGGTCAGACTGCCTAGGGAACAACTACAACTAATACTGCATGAATGGCTGATGCCACTATGACAGGGTTAACAGAAACAGCATTAACATTTTAACCATGATGACATCTCTTATAGCCACGTTCCTACTACGGCCAACAATTTTATTCAGATCAGAAAGAGTCTCCAAGTAGTCAAGTTGTTAATACCAGATGATATTACATAGCCTAAAAGAAAATGCTTGGGCAAGAAAATTAAATTGATTATATGGTAACCATGCTATCACCTTGCCAGCTTTACAATGAACAACAGCTACATTCTTGCGGTCTTTTGCAAGCCATTCAGCCATGTCCTTGCATAGCGGTTCAATGTCCATGAGAGGAGGGGGGTTGTGGTCAGCGAAGGGGAACGTCCGTACTCTGTTGTGAAACCTCGTTGGATCGTATGATCTTTCAGAGCACCTGCACAATAAGTGAAATAACATAAATTACACAGGAAGTAAAATCATCAATATAATTATCATCCTAAACTTAATTCTCCCTAACAGACTGGAAAGAGTTGTACAGTAACTCGGATGTATTTCACATTTATATACCATTCAGTGGCAGTAGCTAACTGGTCATCTTTACCTTACATACCTGTACCTGTACTGAATATCTTGCCTGGGATCTTACATACCTGATGGAGCAATACAGGACTGAATGATAAACAGATATATCAGTAAGCTATGCAAACCCTTAACAGTGTCACCAGATTAGACTAGTTATCAGTTTCTAATTCAGTGACCTGACACAGCAGGGATTTCCTTGATCTTATCCACCACAAAACAGCAAGTACCTATGACACTATTATTCAACCTAATACAGTACCATATTCAGTTACTAAATGTTTTCTACTTACGTGTACATCCACCACGGCCTAAATTAGCTCGTTGTGCCATTAGGACTTCTACTGACTACAGCACCTGACTCTGTATTACAGTATACTCACAAGTTATATATTCTGTAATGGTCCTTGTGCCTATCCTCAAGGAAGCGGCAGACATCATCAATGTGGTTGCGGTAGACCCCCTCCAATTTTTGGGCAGGAAAGCCCATAGCAATGAGACGTTCTGTGATGTCTAGAGGAACTCAACTTAAGGAATAATCACGTGTTGCATGGCTAGGCCTAAGATGATTAAAAAAAAAAAAAAAGTTTCCAAACACATAGCACCTAAAAAAAAAAAAAAAAAACTTACCAAGCAGAATGTTAAATTTTATACTGACATTGTATGTGGTATGTATGTATGTATGGTACTGTTAGCTAGCTAGCTATATGATATAGGCCTAGCATCAGTTAACAAAAACACTCTTTACAGTGAGCAAGAAAAACTTAAATGGTAACATTTACAAGTGTGGTAAGATATGAAAATGAAGAAATAATGGGCAAATACCAGTACTGGTGAAAGTTAAGACTATACCTCTACGGTATCTGGGAGAATTTGCCGTGATTTAAGCAGGTACCATATGTGGCTGTGTCATGGGAAAAAATGGAGTGATATGCAATAGAATACATATCCTGGATTTCAATAAGAGAAGTTACACCAGCTGAGACTGAGAAAATGGATGCTTTTCCAGAAGTCTTTGGATGGTGTTGGACTGGTTATGTGTGGGTATGCGTCAGATAGCCTTCGTATAGTAAGTTTCTGAGAGGTGCACTGGTCGAAGCGGAGGCTGAGAGGATCACAACAGGTTCTCTTAACCAAGGAATCAATAGAGAAGAACAGTGGAGGTGCAGATGAGAGAAGACAGCTGTGGTGCCATGAGGAGTTGGTGGCTGGGACCAAGGTTTTGTAGAGCATGTGGAGGTCAGGATGTTAAGGTGAAATGATTTAGTATATGAGATACAACAGTTAGGACTTGGCAGAAAGGGGCTCAATCGTTGTGTATTACTGTGGGAAGAGAGTTTTGTGTACGTACGGTACTGAATTTCTTAGTTGGCCAGAGATAAAGTGGGGAAAGTGGACACCTGGCTGAGTGTACTGGTAATGAGGGTACTACTTTAGAAATATGGAGTATTGTTTTCTGTGTATTCACTGTTCGCTCTGAGCAAAAATGGGACAATACTTTAACAATAAGGAGGACTATATTG
This sequence comes from Birgus latro, assembly GCA_018397915.1. Classification (NCBI taxonomy): domain Eukaryota; kingdom Metazoa; phylum Arthropoda; class Malacostraca; order Decapoda; family Coenobitidae; genus Birgus; species Birgus latro. The sequence goes on from JAGKTI010016533.1 coordinate 8,281, forward strand.
TTTACCGTACCCTTTTTTATAACTTGTTCTACTGTGTAACTGGTACTGTGTACCATACCTTTAAGGACACCCTGTAATTATGCTGAAATCTTATAATAAATACTGTAAGCCTAACTAGGACTCTTGTCTGTACTTGAAGGAGGTGAATCCTGGAGTGTACTCTTTTAAGTTGGATGGGACACTTTACCTCATTACAATTGAAATACTGTACTAATCATGAAGCATGTCTATGAAAGGGATGCTGAGCCACAGTACTGCCTTATTCTACCACTAAGCTATGAAAAATAAGCTGCAAAAGAACAAAAATATCTAGTTCAAATGAATGAACTATGGTAACAAAGGAGACCCATTCTTATCCCATAACTAGGGTTAATCAAAATTTTGTGCAACCAAGGCATAGCAGTTCCATTACCGTAAATGAATATAAACTGACTACTGTCAGAAATGTACCGGTATTGTAAGTGCTGCATCATGAACCACTCCAGCCAATGGATGTAACTTTTATTCCTACTACAGTATGGTATACTAACTGATAAAGTTCTTTGGTAGTGAAGAAGTTGTCTCTTGAATCCACATAACATCCTTTTCAGTTTACTCTTGCTGTTACTAGCTGACTTTATGCAACTTAGGAATAGCTTCTCCTACAAAAGGGGTTTGCTTATCCTACTGGTCCATCTGACCCCCTCCATATCAAAGACTATCCTAAGCTCAATAAAATTATCTAGTAAAAAGGGAATAATAAAAATAATCCCTGACTTTAGTGGACTAATGAAGCCTGAATCCAACCCTTCCTATTGTATCATTCATACCGGTATTGTTTATAAAGGCTCCAACATGCTTGCATGCAACAGCGTTGGTCACCTAATGGCAGCTCTCCACACTGCTTTATCTCTGGCAGCCTACCAATTCAGTCCCTTATCCATGAGGTAACACTCTATGACCTCATCCCAGGTCTTTTTCAGTCTGCCTCTCACAGCCCTACTACCAATATTCACACTTTCCACCTTCAACATCCACTTGTCATCCTCCATCCTCTCAACACACCCAAATCATCTCAAACTGCCCTCATCACTACACCAATACATTCCAGCCCCATCTTTCCTCTCAACTCTTCAACTGTAATCCTAGCCCCCCAAATCTAACGTTCAAGGACACACTACACATCCATCTAATCACTCTCATTTCTGTATAAGGTACAGTAAACTCACAATTATCCAGCATTTTTTTTTTTTTTAATGCAAGGAAGAAGGAACCAAGGGCCATGAGCCCGCATACTGTTCCTTCCAAGAAAAAGTAAAAACAATACAAAAGAGAGAATTCAAGATCCATTCATTTCGAGATGCCTGGACACACTGCGTTTGAAACATTGGAGATCATAGGAAGCAGAGAATACACACAGAGGGAGACAGTTCCAGAGTTCACCAGTTGCATAAATGAATGACTGGGAGTAACGGTTAACTCTTGCATTAGAGAGTTGGACAGAAAAGGGATGAGAGTTTGTTGCTAGACGGGTACTACGTGCCCGTCGTAGAGGTGGAGGGATGCAAGCAGACAGTTCAGAGGAACAGGTTGAAGGGAATCAGTAAGAGGAGGAGAGTTAATGAGACGAAAAGCCTTTGACTCCACCCTATTGAGAAGAACCGCATGTGGGGAGCCTCCCCACACATGAGAGTTGTACTCCATACATGGGCGAATAAAACCCGTGTACAAGGTCAACATCTGTGCAGGGGTAAAGAAAGCTCAGAGTCGGCCCAGCACACCTAAACTCTTGGAAGCAGATTTCACAAGAGATGTAATATGTTCTTTCCAAGACAAATCCCGAGAGAATGAAACCCCAAGCATGTTCAAGGATGATGCAGGACATAACTGTTCATTATTAAACATTAGTGGGTAATCCTGAGGAAGATTTTGTCGGGTTGATAAGTGTAAGAACTGAGTTTTTGATGCATTAAAAATAACAAGATTATTTTTACCCCAATCAGAGATATAAGCCAAGTCAGACATTAGGTGTGCCATAGCCTCATCCCTTGTCTGCTGAAGTAACTGCTGAGATGGACGTTGCAGAAATCGAATGGAAAGGTGAAGGGTGGAATCATCAGCATATGAGTGGATAGGGTTAGATGTACAGCTTAGAAGGTCATTGATGAATAAAAGAAAGAGAGTTGGTGATAGGACAGAGCGCTGAGGAACACCACTGTTGATAGGTCTAGGAGAAGAACGATGGCCGTCTACAACAGCAGCTATAGAATGACCAGAAAGGAAGCTAGAGATGAAGGCACAGATAGAAGGATAGAAACCGTAAGAGGGCAGTTTGGAAATCAAAGATTTATGCCAGACTCGATTGAAAGCCTTTGAGATGTCAAGTGCAATGGCAAAGCTTTCACCAAAGTCCCGAAAGGAGGATGACCAGGAGTCTGAAAGGTAGGTGAGAAGATCGCCAGTGGAGCATCCCTGACAGAACCCATACTGACAATCAGAAAGAAGGTTGTGACAGGAAAGATGCTTTAAAATTTTTCTGTTAAGAACTGATTCGAAAACTTTTGAGACACAGGATGTTAAAGCAATTGGACGATAGTTAGAGGGTTGGGAATGGTCACCCTTCTTTGGGACTGGCTGAATGAGAGCAAACTTCCTGCAAGAAGGAAAGGTACAAGTTCAGAGACAAAGGCGAAAGAGTTTACCTAGGCAGGGTGTAAGCGCAGAAGCACAGTTCTTGAGGACAACAGGAGGGACTCCATCAGGCCCATATGCCTTGTTAATATTGAGGCCAGTGATGGCAGAAAATACATCAGCTGAAGAAATTTTAATGCCAGACATGAGGAAGTCTGAGGGGGGAAGTGATGGAGGAACAGCACCGGAATCGTCTAAGGTAGAATTGGAGGAGAAAGTCTGAGCAGAGAGATCTGCTTTATCAGTAGAAGAAATAGCTACAGAGCCATCAGAGTAGAAAAGAGGAGGGAAGGATGATGAGGTAAAGTTGTTAGAAAGGTTTTTGGCAAGGTGCCAAAAGGAGCGAGAAGAATTCGAGTTGGAGAGTTGGGAACATTTAGCATGGATGAAATTATTTTTAGCAGAGCAAAGAACAGACTTAGCACGATTCCGGGCAGAAATATACAAAAGATGTGATTCAGGGGTGGGTTGGCTCCGGTACCTTTTAAAGACCCTCTCTTTGTTCCGGACAGCATTAGAACAAGCGTGATTAAACCAAGGCTTTCTTGCATTAGTCAGAGGATATGAAAAAGGAATGTATGCTTCCATGCCCGAGAGAATAACCTCCGTAATGTGCAAGGCACACTCAGATGGCTCCCGGCCATGGAAGCAATAATCATTCCAAGGAAAATCAAAGAAGTACTGCCTGAGGGCCTCCCAATCTGCAGCTCCAAAGTGCCACAGGCGGCATTTCTTTGGAGGGTCCACAGGCTGTACTGGAGCAATAGGACAGGTTTAGGTAATAAGGTTATGATCGGAGGAGCCCAACGGAGAGAAAAGATTAACAGTGTAAGCAGAAGGATTAGTTGTTAGGAAAAGGTCAAGTATGTTGGAACTCTCTCCAAGGCAGTCAGGGATACAGGTAGGGTGCTGTACAAGCTGCTCTAGGTCATTAAGGATAGAAAAGATGTAGGCTTGTTCACCAGGTGGATCAGTGAAAGGAGAGGAGAGCCAAAGGTGGTGGTGAACATTGAAATCTCCTAGAATGGAGACTTCAGAGAAAGGAGAAATGGATAGAATGTGTTCCATTGTAGAAGTAAGATAGTCAAAGAATTTTTGATAGTCGGTAGAATTAGGAGATAAGTAAACAGCACAGATATATTTAGTCAGAGAATGACAGAAGAGCCGAAGCCAGAGAGTAGAGAATTCAGGAGAATCAAGTTCAGGGACACGAGAGCAAGATAGATCGTTGCGTACATATACACAACAGCCACCTTTGGCTTTGAAATGAGAATAGAGAAAGTAGGAGGATACAGAAAAGGGTTTGCTGTCAGTTGTCTCAGACAGCTGAGTCTCAGAAAGAAAGAGAAGGTGAGGTTTAGAGGAGAAGAGGTGGTGCTCAACAGAGCGAAAGTTAGAGGAAAGGCCGCAAATGTTACAGAAATGAAGAAGGAGTGAGTCAGACAGTGGTTCCAGGCAGCTCCGAGAGTCGTCACCGGGAGAGGGGCAGATGGTGGGGGCATTTATGGTCCCCCCCCCCGGGGATTCCGAGGAACGATTTTTAGTAGCCATTTTTTTAGAAAAAATTTGAAAAGGAAGTGTAGTGTGTAGCGTGTATGTAGTTTGGTGTTGACAGTTAGAGAAACTTGTATTGGAGAGCATGCTGGTCTACTCTCTGTGTTACTGAGACACTGAAAAAGTTCAGCAAAGGGGGATGGTCAGGAACAAGTCCTGAGGGCTGATGAAACGGGAGCTCCAGCTCTCCCTGTCATCAGCTTTCCATCCTCCTTGGGAGTACTGCCCTGCTCGACTGGTACTACATCGATTAAAGTAAAATGCTGGAACTTGCATAGTACCCCCCATCAGCTAAATATTCGGCACTGGGCCAGATACTATCCGTCTAAAACCTCTACAGTACCAGGATCCTAAAAACTTTCCCATGCGTTGAGATGAAAATTAATCATAAGATAAAATAATGATACAATACCATAATACACTGCTGTTTGGCTACGTTTACGAGCCAGTTGATACACCTCAATGCCAAATACTGCAGAGCACCACTGGTTAAGTCCCATTTTGGCACCGAATATTGCATAGTTTTGCCGGATTGTGCTTTAACAGAGCCAAGCCAGCAGCGCCAGATATTGCATTGGGCTGGATATTGCAATGAATGACAAATGTGAGTTTAAGTTACAGCACTTCAGACTATGCATATCCTCTCCCTTTACTACCCAGGTCTCACTACCATACAATATTACACTTGTAACACATGCCACATACAAAAACCTCTTAGCACACAGGAAGAGTCCTCTCAGTATCAAGAAAGGCTAGCTCCAGCCCCATCTGCAGTGCACATGACATGTCCCCCCAAATAAAACTCTTCCACACTCAAAAAACTCTCCAGCAAAATCAGTCCTTTCACACCAGACAATCTACATGTGCTCTGCAACATAAAGTCTCTCCTACATTACATAATATCGTACTGAGATAGAGGAAATAAACTAACTCATCCAACAGCATGGATTGCCGCCATTAGATGACAAGGCCGATGCATGCAAGCATGTTGCAGCCTTTACCAACAACAAAACGAACCGCATGTCATCTAAATGAAGGGATAAAAAACATCCACTGACCACTCATGGGACAAGATCACACAGAATGATTAAAATGCCTCTAGATAATAAAACTGAGATAGGCACTGATCTCACTTAAACCAACCCGAATTTTAACTTTTAAAAAAAGAAAAAAAAACTTGAATTCCTCTAATAACTTTTTATTTTTTGTTGGTGGGAATAATCATCAGGCTCCTAGCCTTTGGTTCCTTCTTCCAAGCATGTAAAAAATAAAAAAAAAATAAAAAAAAGGCCAAAGTGGAAGCTTCTGAACTGAAGAGATTAGAGACTTCACTGACTACCACTACTAATGGTGATCTTCCAAGCTCAATAAAGGCAACTGGTACCAGCAAGAATAAACTGAAAACTTGCCACCAGGCTGAGTTAAAAAGCACGTGCAGAACGCATACCGGTAACTACTATAATGCTTAAATATACTACTCCAAAAACAATATATACCAGTAAATGGAAATATGCAAATATATCCAAGTCAGGTCAGCTAAGCATAAATTTGTTACTTATGGTAGTCTAAGCCTACAGTTTGACAGTGGCATAAATACCTATAAGTAGCTACATACCATACTGTATTTTTAATCACACTATATTGGTAGTGGTAGATGGTGGCAACCATCATCCACTCACTTGATGTAGTGCTGCCTACTTCTTCCTTAGCCTTTTTCTGTGTCTGCCCTCCTCTCTTCCTATTTCTCCCATCTTTCCTGTCACATCTTACTGCTTTTCTTTCCTTTACAGGTGACTTTACATTGAGTGACAAGCCAGATGGTTTCCTGTAAGCCAAGAAACCAATTATAACGCTGGGTGGTAACCATATAACCAAACCATACGTGCTCCCTACGTGTCAATAAGTGGGTTGGTGGAGGGTTAGTGCCCCTCCCCATAAAACAAATAACTCAAAGTCAAATGTCCACCCCTTATGGGATTATGGCATCTGGCAATAGATAGATAGATGGATAGACTATACCGGTACTTTAAGCTCAAACCTTGACTACATTTGTTAAAGAAAATAAAAATGCAAACCTCTTGCAGCTTTTAAAGAAACAGTTAACCCCTTCAATACAAGTGAGATGTCCAATTTATGGCTTGGCAACTACCAGATAACTTTAATTCAGATCTGAAGTCCCATACCAACAAGGGATTTTCAGCTTAATATCAAATAATTCTTCTAGTTCTTGGATGTATTCCTAAAATATTATACTCCAGCTACTACCAGACAAACTGTATTTAGTCTGGTAGTGGGTGGTCAAATCCACAATTGCTAAATACTAACAACATGTTTGAACTTTCCTTAAAAGAGGTCATTCCAAGGAAACTATCATAACTGAAAATCTCCCTACTGATGACAGAATTTAGTCACCATCTCTTACCCAACCAATAATCCTGTCCATAAAACACATATCAGACAGGCTAGGCAAAAACAGGTGTAGCCTAGTTGACAGGTATTGATGATGGAGATAGGTACATGAAGATAAGCAGGTGTAGCACCAGCATCCTGTGGTTATTTTGGACATACACAACACAGATCAAGGCTTGGGGAGGTGTGACAGCCAGGTACAGGTAGGTATTGTTATCCTTCTGTCAGCTTCATGCACTCAAGGCCAGACACCTTTCAAGAAAATTTCTACTTCCATTTTCACTGCCATTTCACGTATCATTGCACAATTCACCTTCACTCAATTCCTGCAGTTTGCACTATTTTCATGTCTTCATTTCACTACCATCCACTACACTTAACAGGTCGAGAAATAGCACTCAAAATCGAAAAGGGGAGAGAGTGATTGGACCCCCTTGTCACCCTCCTTCACTATCTTCATCAAAAGGATACAGGAAAGATCCAAGTCGTAGCCATCTTCTTTGAACCTCCTCTTTCTTTTTGACACCAAATTGCGTATGCCCTTGCTCATGGTGGCGTCATTTGAGAGAGGTTGGTGGGGAGAGCAGCGCTGGGCAGCCACCAACACAACACCATAATAAAAATCCCCCGAAAACACTGAAATTTCCCCAGAGCGTCATACAGTTCTTCCCCTAGCTCCTTATTTTGGAGAATATTTGATAATTTACGGCTGCATTGTTAACATTTTCAGTTATTTTTGGCTATTTACCTTACAAAAAATACTTACACAATGAATTAAACTTTAGCAACGCTGAAATTTGAGCTCGGACATGAAATTGATTCGAACCTACTCGGTCAACATGCAACCAAATATACAAGTTAGTTTTTCAGGATTTCAATACACAGTAAAACTGCTGATTTTATATGGTGACCGCTGTATGTAACAGCATGAATTCTCCAAGCACAGAAAATAAGCAAATCTTAACTTTCCCCAGATTGTTCTCGTTTCCCCTAGACAAGTTCCCTAACAATGGCCGCGGCGTAGGAACATTGCGCTTTGTGAACTAGTGCCTCGCTCGTATAGTGAACAACCTCTTACATCTGAACTGTTGTTTGGTACTTTCACCACTCGCTCGAGTCGCTCACAATGGATGATTATTTCTATGTCTCCCCAGAGAGCAGCCGTAGCACAGTGCACCGTAGGAAGAAGTTATTAAAGGAGTATAATAACGCAAAAGTAGGACATATAATTATTCACCGGAAGAAAGTTATCGGCTTGCAGGAAGCTCATTGAGTCACTCACAACGTCACCTCACAGATTACTTGAAGAGGGTGGCCTGGGAATTCCTGACGGATTTTAAACTAAGTTGAGTACAGGAGTTCCGGTGACGTTTTCCTATCCGTGACAGTTACCATGCGAGAAATCCCCATAATAGTAGTGTATTTATGTATATTTTATATTACATTTTCCCAAGAGTCAACGATTCCTTTACATTTTTTTCATTGTAATACTGGTAATAAGACAGATTTAAATATATCGCCACGGAATTACAGCAGATGAACATACTGTGGCCACTACGTAAAAAGCATCTTTGCGCACTGCTGCAAATTATATACGCCAAGCAGCCTGGTGACCTATACTCCATTTCACCAAGTTTGGCATTATCAGCGATGTCCTCAACGCCTGTAGTGGTGATGTAATTCCTCTGCACTGGGTAAACCTCTATTTATTACCTTAATTTATAAAAAATACAAAAAGGTGTATCCAGTAATGAGGACCTTTATCAATGCTACAGGTGTTGACGACATCACTGATGGTGCCAGATACGGTGAAATGAGTATAGCTATTGATAGAGGCGAATCGCACCTGAAAGATGGGATGAAGTAGGATACAAAAGCGAGAGAGAGAGAGGGAGCATACAAACAGACAAGGTTTGTGGAAGGTATTAAGAATATATGGAGTGGATGGGAAGTTGTTGAAGTCAGTGAAGAGTATGTATGAGGGTGCTAAGGCTGCAGTGCGTGTGGATGGCAAACTGAGTGAATCTTTCCATTTGAAGGTTGGATTGAAACAAGGATGTGTCATGTCTCCATGGTTGTTCGATCTGTACATGGATGGGGTTATAAAAGAGATACAAGGTCGGGCAGTGGATGTTGGAGCGGCCCTAGTGAGAGAGGACAGTGTTTGGAAACTCCCTGTACTGTTGTTTGCAGATGATACTGTGTTGTTGAGCGAAGACGAAGGGGAGCTACAAGGCTTGGTAGATGAGTTTGGGAGAGTGTGTAAGAAACGAAATCTAAAAGTGAATGTAGGGAAGAGTAAAGTGATGGTCTTCGAGAGAAGTGAAGCCAGTGAATGTACAGTGATATTGGATGGGGAGGATATGGAGGATGTGAGTGCATTTAAGAACTTGAGTAGTGTGATGAGTAAGGATGGAATTCTGGAGGGTATTCAATCTGTACATGGATGGGGTTATAAAAGAGATACAAGGTCGGGCAGTTGATGTTGGAGCGGCCCTAGTGAGAGAGGACAGTGTTTGGAAACTCCCCGTACTGTTGTTTGCAGATGATACTGTGTTGTTGAGCGAAGACGAAGGGGAGATGCAAGGCTTGGTAGATGAGTTTGGGAGAGTGTGTAAGAAACGAAATCTAAAGGTGAATGTAAGGAAGAGTAAAGTGATGGTCTTCGAGAGAAGTGAAGCCAGTGAATGTACAGTGATATTGGATGGGGAGGATATGGAGGATGTGAGTGCATTTAAGAACTTGAGTAGTGTGATGAGTAAGGATGGAATTCTGGAGGGTGAAGTGCTTGAAAGGGTGCAGCAGGGAAGGAAGGTTGCTGGTTCGTTGAAAGCAGTGATAAGAAACAGGGAGGTGAGCATGGAAGTGAAAAAGTTGTTACATGACAGTATTGTGATACCAACTCTAACATATGGAAGTGAAACTTGGACCCTGTTGGAAGGACAGAAGTCAAGAGTGAGAGCAGTGGAAATGAGTTATTTGAGAGGAGCATGTGGAGTCACATGGAGAGACAGACTAACAAATGAGGAAGTGAAGGAGCGTTGTGGTGTGGTTGTGGACGTGAGAGGAAGTGTTAGGAGAAACACGTTAAGGTGGTTTGGGCATGTGGAGAGGATGGAGAGTGAAAGACTGACGAGGAGAGTGTATGTGAGTGAGGTGGAGGGGGCGAGAGGGATGGGGAGGCCTAGGATGAGATGGAGGAATGGAGTGGATAGGTATATGAGAGAGGGGGGTGTGAGTTGGGAGCGAGTTAGTGAAATGGCGAGGGACAGAGCGATATGGAGGCGATTTGTTTGTGGCCACCTCGTGCGGGATTGAGACGTCTGGCAATAGATAGATAGACAGAACTGTCCATCGTCTTTTCGGCCTACCATGACTCCTCTCACCTTCACTCACATATAACCCTTTTCACCATCCTACCTACGTCCGTTCTCTCCATGTGACCACATCATCTTTTACCCCAGCGTCAAGAGACTTCTTTACGTCACATCTTTCACGAATCGCAACATACTTCCATCGTCTTCTCTACCTATCATACCTCCTCTCAACTTCACTCACACATAACCCTTTCTACCACCCTACCTACATCCGATCTCTCCATCTTTTACTCCAGTGTCAACAGACTTCCTTCTTCCACATCTTTCACGAATCACAATATTCTTACTTTATCCACTCTGCGCACTCCACACACACACGCACACTCGTTAACGTAGGCACTAGAACAGCTTCCTATAATTCCCCTGTTGCCTTCACACCCAGACCTCTGTTTAGCCTCAAGACTTTTAGCACCAGTCTCCTTCCTTCCCTGTGCCTCTCTAGCTTACAGTTTCTTTGCACATCTACTTTTTTCTACTACAAATATCCCTTATAAATCCCTTACCAATTCAAGTCACATGGAAGCCGCTGGGGAAAAAAAAAAAAAAAATGAAAAACAAGAAAGAAAAGAAAGAAAAAATATTCATAATTCAGCTCCCGGGCAGATCAAATTCTTGGACAAAGTCAGTTTCCCCTGTTCATGCAGCAGTTATATTGGGGACCCGGGTTTAACATTAACTTGTGACTTGTAAAAATTGGGTGCCTGGATGACGCTCGTGCAGTCGATAGGCAATAATTCTAATTTTTTTTTCTCATTCATGTCACTGATTCACCAGCACATCAAAATGGGAGTTACTTTCTCTTTTGACAATCATCAGTTTCATCTACAGTACATAAAATTCACCAGTAATACCCTTTATCTTTATTCCCCTCAGTGCTGGAGAAGGACGCCTTCACGTAGTGGCATTGATATAACCGATCGATTCTGCTTCCCAGTTATACAAATATCTCTCATCTCCTTCCCTGTCCCCCAAAAGGAGGATGGTAGGCAGCATGACGAGAGCGACTTCAGGTTGGAGTCCACAAAGGTAACATTCAGATGAGCCTGCGGCTGTAACTACTACTTCCATCA
>JAGKTI010016534.1:0-19359 GCA_018397915.1 Birgus latro
TTTTCCTAGCTGGTGCACTTAAGAACCATGCATGAAAAAATTAAATTGCAAGCAGGAAATTATGGTTAACATTTTTGGTCAATTTTTTAACACATTTACAGCATGATGAAAACAGGTTAGGCATGAAAATCTTTATGGTAAGCATAGGTTAGGTTAGGATAGGTTAGGTTAGGTAATGACCGAACATGAAATTCACTGCCTTCCACCTTTTTCCTAGCTGGTGCACTTAAGAACCATGCATGAAAAAATTAAATTGCAAGCAGGAAATTATGATTAACATTTAGGGTAATTTTTTAACACATTTACAGCATGATGAAAACAGGTTAGACATGAAAATCTTTATGGTAATCATAGGTTACGTTAGGATAGGTTAGGTTAGGTTAGGTTAGGTTAGGACCGGACATGAAATTCACTGCCTTTCACCATTTTCATAGCTGGTGCACTTAAAAACCATGCATGAAAAAATTAAATTGAAAGCAGGAAATTATGATTAACATTTAGGGTAATTTTTTAACACATTTACAGCATAATGAAAACAGGTTAGACCCGAAAATCATTATGGAAATCATCTTGCACATAGTTTATGCAGTTTATGCATGAGATTAATGATATGGAAAGAACAAAACAAGGAATTTTGATGAAGTTAGGGTACTTACGAAAAAGAAGCTGCCGTCCTGATGTATAACTCGCTCTATCATCTCAGACTTTGACACGAAGAAATTGGGCCACACAACCCTCGCAATTTACAATCACCAGAACTTCTCACCAACACTTTCCACAACGTTTTTTTGGCCTAACTGGGATCACATCACTTCACTGCACTGTACATAACAGTAAATTCCCTTGTGGTCTAGTGACGAGTCCTGGAGCCTTGTGAACTCAGTAGCAGCTTTCAGCTCCATTCCACGTACCAACACACCTGCGGCACGTTGTTGTCGATACCAAATCAGTGTGGATCGGTTGATGTCTGCATACTTAGGACTAAACATCACCTTCCTCTCCACTTTTCGTTTGGTCTTTGAAGTGAAATCAGCCGTGTACTGCTGTAGCTTGTCTCGGGACTTCTTGATATCAAACAAGGTGGAGCGAGGGAGATTGAATTCACAACGAATCCGTGATGTCGGCCACCCGGCGTCCATCTTTTACAATACCCTTCCCTCTTCTTCTCCAGAGTCAGAACCACTTTCTTCCTCTTCTCAGATGGCGGGGCCATCATCACACATGATGAAGAAGGTGAAGAGCAGCATCAAACCCTGTAGGAGGTAGGGTATCACCACAAAAGCAATCACTTCGGCCGCCATTGTCGGAGCTGTTCACGAGGCAGGAGCTGAGTGGGAAATGGGGACGAGTAATAGTGGGATTACTGTATATACTCGTATCTATATCTGTCTGTATATATATTTTATGCAACAAAGAAAGAACCAAAGGTCAGCAGCCTGCAATTTGTTCCATCTAAGAAAAAACAGAAACAGGAAAACAGAGGGCCAAATTCAAGATGCATTCATTTTGTGATGCCTGAACACACTACATCTGAAAGACTGGAGATCTAGGCAGTAGGAAATACAAACAAAGGGAGACAATTCCAGAGCTGACCAGTTGCATACTTGAAGGACTGGGAATAATGATTAATTCTTGCATTTGAGAATTGGACAGCTAAAGGATGATAGATTGTTGCTAGATGGGTGCTACACACCTTCTGTAGAGGTGGAGGGATGCAAGCAGACAGTTCAGAGGAGCAGTGATCACTGAAGTAGTAATAGAAAAGAGATAAAGATGCAATAGTGAGGTGAAGAGACAGAGGTTGAAGGGAGGCAATAAGAGGAGGAAAGTTAATAAGACAAAAAGCTTTTGACTCCACCTTGTTGAGAAGAGCTGTGGGGAGCCTCCCCACATGCGAGAGTTGTACTCAACACAGGGGTGAATAAAACCCATGTATAAAGTCAGCAACTGTGCAGAGGTAAAGAAGGCATGGAGTCGGCGTAGCACACCTAATCTCTTGAAACCAGAGTTTACAAGAGAGTTAATATGATCTTTCCAAGATAAATCCTGTGAGAATGAAACCCCAATTATTTTTTAAAGATGATGCAGGATTGAGTTGGATATTGTTAAAAATTAGTAGATACTCCTGCGGAAGGCTTTGTCGGGTTGATAAATGTAAGAACTGAGTTTTTGATGCATTAAAAACAACAAGATTACTTTTACCACAATCAGAGATATGAGCCAAGTCGGACATTAGGTGTGTCATAGCCTCATCCCTTGTTTGTTGAAGTAACTGCCGAGATGGATGCTGTAGGAAGCGAATGGAAAGGTGAAGGGTGGAGTCATCAGCGTATGAGTGGATGGGGTTATATGTACAGCACAGAAGGTCGTTGTTGCATAATAGGGAGAGAGTTGGTGATAGGACGGAGCCCTGACAAACACCACTATTGATAGCTCTAGGAGAAGAATGGTGACTGTCTACAAAAGCAGCTATAGAATGACCAGAAAGGAAGCTAGAGATGAAGGCACAGATGGAAGGATAGAAACCGTACGAGGGCAGTTTGGAATTTAAAATTTATGACAGACTTGATCGAAAGCCTTTGAGGTGACATGTGCAATGGCAAGGCTTTTGCCAAAGTCCTGAAAGGAGGAAGACCAAGAATTTGAAAGGTAGGTGAGATGATTGCCAGTGGAGCCTCTCTGGCGTATCCCATACTGACCGTCAGAAAGAAGGTTGTCATGGGAATGATCTATTGCCAGATGGGAATGATCTATTGCCAGATGCCTTAATCCTGTAAGGGGTGGCCACAAACAAATCACCTCCATGTCACCCTGTCCCCTGCCATTTCACTGCCCTACTTCCAGCTCACACCCACCCCCCTCTCTCATATACCTCTCCACTCCAAGCCTCCGTCTCATCCTCGGCCTCCCCCTCCCTCTCCCCCCCTCCACCTCACTCACATACACTCTCCTCGTCAATCTCGCGGTCTGCATCACATGTTCCCTACGTGACAACAAGTGGGTTGGCAGAGGGTTAGTGCCCCTCCATGGAAAACAACTGTCTAAAAATACGAACAAGAAGCTTCAGACCAGGACTGACCAACATGTGACGACAAAGGACCGAACAAAGGACATGGTACAGATTGCGACATGGAATGTAAGGGTTGCAAATGATGAGGTGAGAGAGAGAGAGAGATTGTCCAGGTGCTTGAGGGTGCAAAAGTTGGTGTATGTGGATTAACTGAAACTAAAATATGAGGTGAATGTGAGAGAATGGGAGTATGGATGGGGTATATGTGTGGCAGTGGGTGAGAGTGAGAGGGCAAAAGAAAGAGTGTGTATTGTTGTGTGCAAGAGATGGAAGGAGAATGTAAGAGAGTATGGATCATTTGGATCAAGGATTGTGTGGGTAAGATTGAAAGTTGGACTACAATTGTGGACAACTGTGTGTGTGTATGTGTCAATGCAAGATCATGCAAGCAGAGTGAAAGAAGAGTTCTGGCCAAATGTGGAAGCATCCTTGGGAAAGTTTGAAAGAACTGAGAAAGTGTTTTTGATTGGAGATATGAATGGAAAAGTCGGGAATGTGAAGGTGGATGGAGTGGTTGGTGAGTGGGGTGTGCCTGCAGAGGTGGATGAGAATGGCAGTGCTTTAGTGGACATTTGTGCTGGGAAGGGGTTGTTGATAGCCAATACCCTCTTCAGGCACAAAATGATCCACAGGTATATGTGGCAAGTAATGAGAAGGGTGGGTGACGAACTGAATGATCGGAAGGCAGTGATTGATTATGTGTATGTGGATGAAAGGATGAGAAGGTGTGTTATGGATACAAATGCATGTAGAGGTTGGGGGAGTGGACACTTGGTGGTGGTGGTGAGAATCAGGGTTCAAATGAAATGGAAGAAGGGAAGGACACAAGGAAGTAGTTCAATACAAGGAGGGTGGAAAAGTTACAAGAGGATGGAAAAAAGGCAGAATATAAGAGAGAAGTGGAGGAGCAATTGGGTAAATATGGATTGGAGCAGATGGGGAACATGGAAGGTGTGTGCAAAATATTCACACAAAAAATCTGTGCAGCACATGAGATGGTGTGTGGGGTGAAGAGAAGACCAAAGGGGGTGCAAGGAACAGCACGGTGGAATTAAGAGGTGAGACAGGCTGTGGCAGTAAAGAAGAAAGCATACAGTGAGTGGATGAGAAACAGAGGTGTGGAGGAAGTTGAGAGACGGAAGAGAGAGTTATATGTAGATAGGAAGAGAGCGGTGAAAAGATTAGTAAGAGAGAGTAAGAAGAGAGTGGATGAGGAATTTGGAAGGAATTTGAGTGTAAAATGGAGGGAATGTAAGAAAATGTTCTGGAAAGAGGAAAAGAGAGTTAGACAGAGTGTCAAAGAAGTTAGTCAGGGAGTGAAAGATAAAAATGGTAGGTTACTAGTGGAGAAGGGAGAAAAAGTGAACAGATGGAGAGAACACTTTAAGGAATCGTTGAACATAGAGAATGAAAGTAATGAAGTGGCTGGGGAATGACTGAAAGACTGAGGGATGTGAGAAGAGAGGAAGAAATCAGTAGGACTGAAGTTGAGGAAGCAATGAAGAAAGTCAAAATGGGGAATGCCCTAGGAATTGATGGAGTGTGTGGTGAAATGTTGAAGCATGGGGGAGAGATAGCAGTAGAATGGATGCGGAAGATGTGCAGATTGGCCTGGGAGGAATGTAGAGTCCCGGAGGATTGGAAGTCAGGTATATTTATTCCCCTGTACAAAGGAAAGGGGAAAAAGAAGTGTTTGGTAATTGTAGAGGATTTGTCTTCTTAGTGTAATAGGAAAAGTATATGGTAGGATGTGTATTGACAGAGTTAGGGAAATAACAGAAGAATTGGTTGGAGAACAAGGAGGTTTTAGGAAAGGAAGAGGTTGCATAGATCAGATATTCATTCTTTGGTCTTTAGTGGAGAAAGGAAAGAAGTTGTATGTGGCCTTCATGGATTTGGAGAAAGCATATGAGAGGACAGACAAGGATTGTGGAAAGTTTTAAGAATAAATGGAGAAAATGGAATGTTGCTGAATGCTGTGAAAAGTATGTATGAAGGTGCTAAGACTGCAGTGTGTGTGTGGATAGTGAACTGAGTGAATTTTTCTGTTTGAAGGTTGGATTGAAACAGGGATGTATCATGTCTCCATGATTATTCAGTCTGTATATGGATGGGGTTATAAAAGAGGTACAAGGTAAGGCAGTGGATGTTGGAGTGGCCCTATTGAGAGAGGGTAGTGTTTCGAAACTCCCTGTACTGTTGTTTGCAGATGATACTGTGTTATTAAATGAAGATGAAGGGGAGCTGCAAGGTTTGGTGGATGAATTTGGGAGAGTGTGTAAGAAACAGAATCTAAAGGTGAATGTAGGGAAGAGTAAAGCTATGGTCTTCGAGAGAAGTGAAGTCAGTGAATGTACAGTGAGATTGGATGAGGAGGAAATGGAAAATGTGAGTTCATTTAAGTAATTGGGTAGTGTGACGAGTAAGGATGGAAGTTTAGAGAGTGAAGTGCTTGACAGGGTCCAGCAAGGAAGGAAGGTTGTTGGTTCCTTGAAAGCAGTGATAAGAAACAAGGAAGTCAGCATGGAAGTGAAAAAGTTACTGCATGACAGTATTGTGATACCATCTCTAATGTATGGAAGTGAAGCTTGGACCTTGTTGGAGGGACAAAGTCAAGAGTGAGAGCAGTGGAATTTAATTATTTGAGAGGAGCATATGGAGTCATATGGAGAGACATACTGACAAATGAGGAGGTGAAGGAGCATTGTGGTGTGGATATGGATGTGATAGGAAGTGTTAGGAGAAACACATTGAGGTGGTTTGGCCATGTGGATGGGGAAGATGCTTTAAAATATTTTTAAGAATAGACTCGAGAACTTTTGAAACACAAGATGGTAAAGCAACTGGGCAGTAGTTAGAGGGATGGGAATGTCACTCTTCTTTGGGACAGGCTGGATGAGAGCAAACTTCCAGCAAGAAGGAAAGGTACAAGTTGTTAGACAAAGGGAAAAGAATTTACCTAGGCAGGGTGTAAGCACAGAAACACAGTTCTTGAGGACAACAGGAGGGACCCCACCAGGCCCATATGCCTTGTTATTATTGAGGCCAGTGATGGCTAAAACTGCCAACATGCATTTCACCTTGCTGTGGACTTGTCACACTTTTTTTGGACCATGGCAACCCTGCATGCTTCCATTGAGATGACTGTGCTTTGGCTTCTTGGTCTTACCCCATATGCCTGTCTCATTTCTGGTGATAACAGTCATCAGAAAGTCTGGATTGCGATTTGCACATTCCAACATGTCTTGAGTACGTTCATCCGCAGAGCTTATGACAAATGTGACGAAGCACCTGCTGGAGATACTGAAAACCAACTCTGAAAAAAGTTTCATGCAGCCGGAAGAATGCTGGGCTATGTGTGTCATGTCAGATGGGGCCTACTTTGAGGAAGATTAGTGTCTTAGCTTGACAGGTTAGCTTTTTTTTTTTTTTTTTTTGAGCCCCAGGTTGGATACGTTCTGAACAGATTTCGTTCTGTCTATATATGTATGTAAACCCTTCACAAGTCGAACTATATGGAGCTCTAGGGTAGTTCAAGTTACCAGATTTTCTGATTAACTGGAAAGAATTGCAAAAAAAACTATATTATTCCCACAATAGTTGCAAATTATATGTGATTACTTGTTTATGAACACTAAACTAATGAAGCATTTATACACTAGTAAAAACAAACAATAAAAACAATTTGGTGCATGTCATAGGGTAGGCTAAGATAGGAGGTTGCATAGCCTTGGCTTGATTAGGCTATGCTAAACGGATAGAGCTGGGGAAGTACTGTACTGTTTGTGAATCTTTGAACACAAACCAACAGTGTAGGCTGTTAGCATGTATAAAGCAGCAGAAATAAACAATAGAAAATAGTTCAGTGCATTTCATTTCTTAAATTGGTGGATGTCTGTGCAAAGAGCTTTCAAAGGTTAGGTGGCTTGTGTTGGAGAGGTGGAGGGGTGCAACAATCACTTTATTATGTAAAGTTCTGCACTTATTTACTGCACTTTACAATCAAATAAACTAAAATGTAACACTTGGAATATAATAAACTAAAATGTACCACTTGGAATATAATAAACTAAAATGCGAAAGTGAAACAGTCCAAATAGGCGACAGTGTAAGAGTGGCGTGACCTCACTTGACGATGGTCAAATGCATAGTGACTGTGTGTCTGCCTTCGGCCGGCTACCAGCCCCGAGCGTTGGAGCAATGTTGCTAGGGTGGCGATGACAGGATGTGGGCAAGGTATGTGCATGGTGATTGGCCGAGATTGGCTGGGCATCACACAGTATTGTGGGGAGCGGATGGCGTTTGGTTCTTTCTGTGGCTCAGCTCGGCGGGCAAGCCATGCAGCCAACACGTAGGAAAAATGTGCATGTTGCATTATATGATCTTCGACCATCTGAACATTTGCGTAGAAGTCTCTCTTTCATCTCTCCAGACAGAGGAAGGTTTGAGGCATACAGTGCTATGCATAACTCAGACATGGCCGCTCTGATGTTTGGACTCCTCTGCAGCTCAGTGCCTCACATGAAGTTCAGAAGGTACAGGAACCGACCACCTTCTGAGCCGTCATGAGGTAGATTAGTATTTAATCTGCATTGCTTCTTTCTGCGCATGCTTCAGGCAGTTTAGTGAAAATACTTAAGTGTGCTTAAATCTATCTTCGATCATCATTTTCCTGAATTTGAGTAGACAGTCATTGTGCATGATAATTCACCATGGTATGGTTCATTCATTAATTCTCTCTGTAGACAAAGTTGGATAGTGGAACATGAACGGTGATTGCAATGAACTGACCTACTTGTTTGCATTTTGTGTCTGTAAGCTGTTGTCCCCAGTGTAAACCCTCAAAAGATCCAGTATCATCAAAATTAAGTCGATGCATGTGGTATCAGTTAAAAAAAAAAAAGCTGGTTGCAGTTCTGAATAATTCACTTTGAATATGCAATAATTATGAAAGGAACTTCTATATCTGATGCTCAGCGGGCTGCCGGTTTGGTTTCAGTCTTCACAACCAAGATATCCCATATAAGAAATGGGTTAGGTAATGCTTCCTTCATTGATGAATTCTCAACTGATTTAAAATCACAATACACAGTGGTTAATATGCTTTCATCATTTCATCCATTGAACAGGAATAAAGTTATATGTTACAAACCTTACAGGGAGATCTTTGTTTCCAAGGGTCCAAATCAAAGTCAGTGACATGTCAAGGGAAGTTAAAAGGAAACATGGACAAACAGCCTCACTTTACATCTTAGATCTTTGCACTGCTCAGCACAGAACTAGGTGTTTTATATATTAAACAAGTACACAACAGGACATGCTTAACCTGATGATAATCACATACGAACTGACTCAAACAAGATCAGTCAGACATTTTTGCTAAAAGAGTACGCACTATATCAGAACAGTTATGTTACCAGGCTGCTATACACTACTATATACAAATTGACATAACTACAGGCAAACCCCGATTTATGATATCCCTAGCTACAGTACCCTGGAATAGTGATGGGGGTAGAAATACCACCCTACCCCGTGTATTGTAGACCTACCCCCGGTTTTGCGATGAGTTTTGATTTGTTTTTACTGATTTTGATGATATTGTAGACTTAAATTTTGTGTTTAGGTTGATTTTTAAACTGTTTTTAGAGTTAGACTAATGTGTTTTAGTCATAGGTGGAGTGAACACTGTTAGTTGGGGTACAGATTTTTGCCCATCAGATGAGGTGCAAAACATTGTGGTCAACTAGGCGACTCAACAAAGAATATTTCGTGTTTGACCATTGAACTGTCATCTAACCTACTATGGAATACATAATAATAATTTTAAATTTTAATACTTATGAAAACACTAGAGAGTAAATATTTCATGCATTGATGAAAACTGTGACATTGATAAATCATGTGTTTACATTCGGCCTGTTCAAGGAAAAATGCTTTGAAAATACAAGGGAATTTTAAAATAAATATTGGAAAATAAGAGAGAAGAAAAAAAGGAGCTCAGCAACCAAAACAGTAGCTAAAAGAACATAAAGAGGGGCCTTTGAACAGGCTATCCCTATCGCATCAACGATTGATAAATCACGTGTTTACATTCAGGTTGTTCGAGGGAAAACGCTTTGATAGTTCAAAGGAACTTCTAAATAAATGGAAAAAAGAGAGAACAAAATAAAGGAGCTCAGCAACCAGAACAGTAACAAAAACTACATAAAGAGGGGCCATTGAAAAGGCACTCCCATTCGCTTCATCAATTGCATTCCCCTTCAAGAGAATTCCCTGTCAAAGCATCAGTGATTTTCCATCACAACAGTTCACCCCTTGGACAATTCTGCATCATTCATACATTATTAACAAATGTTTATTTAATTTTCCCAGGACCGTCTGATGTTGGGATTGTATACAGTGCTGCTGCTTCCTCTCTAACGAGTTTGAAAACGAGTCAGAGATCGCATTCTCCAGTGACCTTGACTGGGTACAAGCGAGACTGGCACTGTTTTTAGGTTTAGGTTAGCTTCTTTTACAAGTTAGGCAGTTTAGATTGCCTTTAAACTTTTTTTTAGACTCATTTGGGTGGGTTTAAGACTTGGCTGGGGGGGAAATTCAAGGCTCACAAATGCATCCCCATACTTTACATATTAAATCTACCCCGAGATATTTCTCCTAGCAATGGGTTTTTACTTAACCAATTGCACCGTTAAACCGGGGTATGCATGTACAAATCCTTAACTTACAATATGATGTCTTGAGCTTCTTAAACTGTCATTAAATATCGTAAACTGAGGAGAGTGACTTGAAACAGGCTAAATCAGAAAGCAAGTGCCTTTGGTAGCTCCGACCACTCATAAAATACAGTAGGTGCGGAAAGTGTTGACGCCATCTTAAAAAAAAAAACATTCTTGTGGTTAGCAAGGAGAAACAAATAAATTAACACTCACCATTGAATTTAGTATTTACTGGCATTCCCCTTCACCTTTATTATCTTCTTAAGGCATCTGGGGAGACTGATGGCGTAGTTTTGCAGAACAGACGGACTAAAACTGCTCCACAGCTGCAGCCTCAAGTTTAGGCAAAGATGATGTGTCCACACTACGTAGCTGCCGCTTCATGTGCACCCATAAATTCTCAATGGGATTGATATCTGGGCTGTTTCCGGGCCAATCTCAAATAAAGGGAACCTCACAGTCTGTTAGCCACTGTTTCACTGACTTTGCAACATGTGGAGTGGCAGAATCTTGCATAAATACTCTTGCCTTGGTTTTATCAAAAGAGTCACTTAAAACATCACATAATAGCTCCAAATAATTGTTCTGGTTCACTTTTTCATTTGCAGGTAGAATTACCAACCTATCAACACCATAATATGTAAAGCAGCCCCAAGCCATGAGTGAGGCTGGGTATTTAACAAACTTGGAAGTGTACTTAGGATCCAGGGGGTCACTGCCTGGTTTGCGGTACACTCGTGATGAAGGGGTACCAGTGACAGTAAATGTTGACTCATCACTCCAAAGCACAGTTTTCCATTGCTCCTCACTCCAGGCAAGATATTTCTTACAAAAATTTACTCTCTTTTTCTTCTGAAGTGCAGTTAGCAGTGGTTTTTTACGAGCACAAAAACTCCTGTAGCCTAGATCGTCATGCAACAGCTGCTGCACACTTCTGACAGACACATCTGCCAGCAACTGTGGGTTCTTTTCTTTTAAATCCCGTGCTGTTAGCCTTGGATCCTTGCTAACTTGCCTTGAGATCAGCTGACGGGTCCTGAAGGTTGTCGTACGAGGTCTCCCAGGCTTGGGAAGTGGAGTGGGAGGAATGGCCTCCCCACTGTCCTTGAACCGCTTCACCAGTCTCTGCACTGTCCTCAGTCTAACACCTGTTTGGTTTGCAATAAATGGGAGTTTGTGGCCAGCTTTGTATAAAGTAATCACTTCCACACGTTTGTCCTTGCTTGTGGTTACTTTAGGCATGATGAGAATGTGGTAGGTAACCAAATAACTGTGTTATTTGAGTCAAAACATGCCCTCGTGGTGCATCACACACAGAGACAATTCTCCTCCTGTGGCTGCCCAAACATTACTGAGCCTGCTCCTGTGGTACCAAACCTATCAAGCAGGGTTGTCAGCTCCCGTTGAAAAAGCGTCAGCTCATTTCCTTCACAGGGGAGGGTAGTATTGACCCTACTTCACTTAACACGAAAAAGAATGACGTCGGCAAAAAAACGTCAATACTTTCCGCGCCTACTGTATACCCAGGTAGCCACACATTTCCTCCTGAGACCTATTGACAGCAGGGCTATTATTGCTTTCCAACTGTTTCCTTTAGAGGGTGGTCACAATATGTCATTCTTGCTAGATTTGGCTACAGCATTCTGTGGGGAGCAATTTCCAGTTCCACCAACCATCACTAGAGTCAGGCTCTGCCTTCGTCTCCCTGCTTGTAACCTGAGACAGGTTGACCTCGCAAATAAAGGTTTCTCACCTATCTCCTGATAGTGCACCTTCCAGACAGGATCACAGCTGAGCAAATACATGTGGCCTGGGAATTTGAGTTGGGGGGGTCAGCCAAGAAAGGTCATGGTAAGAGTAAGCACACAATGGATGGTGCCTCTAGCAGCCATTGATAGTGAACTGGTGACAGTTCTCTTCCCAAAGAAAGACAGTTCAAGGCGAACTTTCTGTGCACATCACAAAGTTAAATCCTAGACAAACAGTCTGCCAAAACTTACTTTCCCCCTTGATATGGTGAACATCCAAGGTATGCTCTTGGTGAAGTACCATAGGGCCCATTGGGTTAACTGTTCATTCTTAGTTCTGAATTATCCTAGAAACTTATGCCGGTGGTGCTCTGTATACACAGTAATAGGGGGTTGAACCAGAACCAACATACACTTGAGAAATGCTGCTGGGCAAGTATGAGTGCAAGGAGTTCCTTTTCAATAGTGGGATAATTCTTAATGAGCAACATTAAACATGTTCCCAAAATAA
Source organism: Birgus latro (assembly GCA_018397915.1). NCBI lineage: Eukaryota > Metazoa > Arthropoda > Malacostraca > Decapoda > Coenobitidae > Birgus > Birgus latro. The sequence goes on from JAGKTI010016534.1 coordinate 12,052, forward strand.
CAAACAGGTAATTCAACACCATGATCGTTACAGATGGTGACATGTAGAGGTGTATGGTATGTAGGAGGACTGCTGGGCCTTGATAGCAGGCTGTGAAGCCTATCCCCAGAGTTGGACACATTAAAAAAATAAATAAATAAAAAAAATAAACAGCTAACTGAGAAGGTTTACTGAGATTTATGGCTTGGCACCGGGCTGACTAAACACAATTGTCTTAAGAGAATGCCTCTTCACATTTTTTTTCACCCGTATTTGACTCCTTTCTTTTAGCAGATCTGTGAAGGGAGCTACAGTATCAGAGAAATTCATGACAAACCTCTGATAGTAGCCCACCATACCCAGGAATTTCTTCAGTATCCTTCTGCTCTTGGGTTGCTTGAAGTTAACAGTGGCCTCACCTTTGGCATTAGGCAAGTGTTCTTTACCCAATCCTACCATGTAGCCCTAAGTACTGAACCTGCTCCTTTGCAAAATTGCACACTGCCAGGTTGATCACTTGGTTAGCAAATGAGTCATTGCAGCAAGGGATTTAGCTGGGTTAAGTGCTGAATATAACCAAGTCATCATTGTACAATCACCCAAACAGATGGTGACCCGATCTCAATACCTTTCTTTCAGAAAGTGGTATTTGGCACCTGTCAGGGCACAGTTATATTTCCTTCATACTCACCGGAGAGAACAGCATATAGGACAATAACATTAAAAAACAATATATATATATGCTGTTACCATGTATATCTCGCATTACCTGAGAGGAAGATGGCATAGCCATACAGCAGAATGCGAAATGCACAGCCTGTTGCACATCGGTTTCAGGGCACAAGTACAGGGAAACCCTTTTAATGCTTGGTATACATTCTGAACCAACAGTACGGAGGAAGATATGCTACACTCTACCGTTAAAAGTAATGTCCAAATCATGTGTGTCAGCAAATCAGGAAAATAACTTCTAAAAGTTTTTCTTATCCACATTGAAATCTCTGTGCAGGATAAGATTCAGGCAGGAAAAGAAAACTGTGAGTGCTATAGCAAACAGTGAAGTCATAAAGGGCAACAAAAGAGTATCCACTGAATTTAGTGAAAAACAGCAAAATCATAAGGGAACATTTACAGTATATATCTTTTACCATAACCTGACCAAGATTGTCATATTTTTTGCAGCTTATTTCACATACTTCATTGAAGGAAAAAGGCAGTATTACAGCTGAACAGTATTTCTGTGGCACTTGTTTCTGACTAGTATCCAAGTTTAATGTTCATCTGTTTTTACAACTTATTCAAGATAGAGGGATGGCAGTTTTAAACTAAGTTAGAGTAAAAAGGGTAGTCATTTTTATTCACAGATGATGAAATATCAGCATGTAATAGAATCTGTAGGGCAGTCTCACTGAAGAACTAAATGTGGAAAGGATGGTGGTCAAAAGCAAGAGTGACAGTGAAAAGAACTAAAGTTAGCTAAGTTTATGGTAAAAAAATAAAAAATAAAATAAAAAGCATGACAATCAAGGCCGGAAGAGATGCAGTTCTACTCAGTGTGATCATGACTAATGTAAGGCCTCCTTGAGCCTCTTGGGAATGACTGAAAACATCCCATAAAACCCTTGCTCTTTAATTACAGTACTGTTTTGTTATTAATTAAAAACAGTAAAGACAAACCTTATATGTTCCCAAGATTAGCTTCCTTTTATTTCTTCAGCACCATACCTTCAGTTTGGAGGTCAGGCAAAGTATGGGAAACACATCCAAAAAAAGTAAATAGTGTATTGCCATCTTGGACTCCCTATCAAGTGGAAGATTGCCAGATCCAAGGAGTTTTATCCGAAACTCAGAGAAAGCAAATCGTCACTTCTATGAGCGATTTTACATGACATATCCCTTGATATCACCTGTAATTTTGTTCATAACCTCTGGAATGTGGCTGGAACATTTTTCATAGCATATGGCATGAATCTGCATTTGTAAGTATGGCCACAAGCCACAAAGTGAGAAATTTCTTGGGCCCTTTCATAAGTGGTACAGTAAACTCACAATTATCCATCATCACAATTTTCGACCTATTGCATTATCCACTGCTTTCTGCTTGGCTTATTAAAACAATGCCCAGTGAAATTAGGCAATGTCCGGCTCAGAAACAGGAAGACTTTGGTGGTACTAAACGTTTTTCAGTGGTAATGTATATCACCCGGCTCAGACACGGGACCCAATTCCCTCACATGCCAGTCAGTCACCATGCATTGTGGGGGCAGCCCACCAGCCCACCTGGCAAGCAAAGCCAACTGTCTCGCTCTCATTCTCTCCGCTGGACACCGTACAATGAAGACATATCAGTGCCTTCTGCATCTGTGATCCAGGAGGTGGCTATGCCCCAGAGCTGTGGCTTAGCCTGTGGCCCCCCATGCCTCGCTTATTGCTAAAGTGCTGTGACTTCCTTTGTGACCCCTCAGTGCTCTATGCCCTGCTGCTCTGACTATATTACCCTAGTTCTGTCTGATGGCTGAGTTTGTGGCTTTTGTGGTGGTGCCCTAGGTACTGCAGGTCCTGTTTGCTTTTTGCTTGGTCTTAATTGTTGTCTCTTGGGATTACTGCATACTGCTTTACCCACCATTGATACCAATACTAGGTGAGTGTGATTATAATTACATTATGTACTGTATTGCTGTACTATATGTACTGTATCAGTACTGTATTGTATTTTATGCACAATTTTACTCTTTTACATATGTAGGAGGAGGCTGTAGCACGGGCCGAACAGGGTAGTACTCCCGAGGGGAATGGGAATGCTGGTGATAGAGAGCTGGAGCTCCTGTTTCACTGTCTACCTAACCATCCCCCTTTGCTGACCTTTTCAGTGTAACAGTAACATTGAGAGTAGACCAGCATACTCTCCCAAACACTTCCTCTAACTATCCTATGCACTACATCACATGCGCTTTACATATTACACATCGTATCCCACTACGTTACAGGGGTTGACACCAGCAAGGGCATGCGGCCAGAAAACTTTGCCCCCACTACCTAGTGGCGGACTTTTGGGGGGAGGCATGACAGGGGTTCCGCCGGCATAGATCATGGGTCCGGGGCGAGATGGGGCTCGAACCTGTGCTAGAGGGTACAGGGCATTGCGGTTCCCAGGCTGCCGCTTCCGCTCAAAAGAGAGGGGCCCGAACCTGGGAGTAGCGCCCCAGGAGGCTGCCCTATCAGTGGGTGTATAATGGCGGGGCAGGTTCAGTGCCAAGGTGCGCTAGGAGGGTGTCCCTGCAGCTGTCCTGGCAGGGTGCCCCGAGGCCACTACCACAGCCACTGGTAAGCTGGTGGGCTAGGGGTCCCAGATCCATTGCCTTGACCTAGGACAGTGCAATGGGTCGGGCCTTTGGAATGTTTAGCCCCCTTTATCTTACCGACTATGACCTACAAGTATAAGCACCCAGGGGGTTTAGAGTGGGTTCGTGGAATGTGGGAAGTTCAAGGGGAAGAGCGGGGGAAGTCGCTGAGGCATTCAGTAGGAGGTGGGTGGATGTGGCATGTTTGCAGGAAGTCTGGTACAGGGGTGGATCAGCCAGAAAGATTGTTGAGAAGGATTGCTACTACAAGTTGTTTTGGCAGGGGGAAACTGATGGATATGGGGGTGTGGGTGTGTTGGTTGCGGAGAAGTGGGTGGAATAAATCATGAATGTTATGAGAGTAAGTGATAGGATATTAGTGGCGAAAATTTTGATTGGATGGAAAATGATTTCAGTTATATCAGCATATGCTCCACAGGTAGGATTGGATGACGCAGAGAAGGATAGATTTTGGGATGATTTAATACATGTAGTAAGTGGTATGGGCGATGATAAGGTAGTGGTTCTGGGAGGGGATTTAAATGGTCATGTGGGTGAAGCAGCTCAAGGTTATGAAGGAGTCCATGGAGGATGTGCAAATGGTGCGAGGAATGTGGAAGGGGAAAGAATACTCGAGTTTGGGGAGGCTATGGACATGATTGTGTGCAACACACATTTTAGAAAAAGAATGAGTCGGTTGATTACGTACGAGTCCGGGGGAAATAGTAGTCAGATAGATTATTTTCTTGTCAGGAGGGTTGATAGGAGATTATTGAGGGATGTTAAAGTTATAGGAAGTGAGGACTGTGTGCAGCAGCACAAACTGTTGATTTGTGACATGGTGCTTAAGGAACGAGTGATGAGAAGGAGGATGTATGTACCTAGGAGGAAAATATGGAAGCTGGGAAACCAATCAGTAAGGGATGCCTTTTATAGTGAGATGAGGAGAGTGGTGGCTGAACAGGAAGCCGTAGATAGAGGTGTTAATGAACAGTATAGAGCCCTTAAGATCAACCTCTTGAGAGTTACCGATGCAATATGCAGTTCGACAAGAGGCCCACCAAGACATAAAGTAACTTGGTGGTGGGATGAGGGTGTAGAAGCCACAGTTAAGGAGAAAAGAAGGCTTTCCGGGAATGGAAGAAGGATGGTAACAGGGAGGAGTACTTGGCTGCCAAGCGCAGGGCTAGAAGAGAGGTATACAGGGCAACGTCTGAGTCACAGAGACTTTTACTTGATAATCTAAATCATGGAGAAAGGAAAATATGATTTTTAGGGTGGCAAATCAGGTGAAGAGGGATAATCAGGACATTGTAGGTGAGCAGTGTGTGAAGAATGATGAAGGAAGGGTAGTGGTGAACAGTGAGGATATTAAAGATGGATGGAGAAAGCATTATAGCCGGTTGTTGAATGAGGAGTTTGATTGGGATAGAGAAGGTTTGTAGCCAGCTGATCCAGTGTTTGGCCCTTGGCTTTTGATTGACGCTGCTGCTGTGAGTGAGGCAATAGGCAGGATGCGGGTGGGGAAGGCGGCAGGTGTGTCTGGGTTGACTGCTGAAATGTTGAAGGCCTCAGGAGATACTGGGGTGAGGTTAGTCAATGACCTGATAAATATGACTATATATGAGTGTGTTTTCCCAGATGATTGGCTGAAGAGTGTAATTGTAAATGTGTACAAAGGGAAGGGTGATGCCCTGGAAAGGGGAAATTACAGAGGTATAAAGCTCTCAGATCAGATAATGAAAGTAATGGAGAGAGTTCTAGAAGGTATGATTAAAGAAAGAGTGAATATCAGTGAGATGCAGTTTGGGTTTATGCCAGGCAGGGGGACCACTGATGCCATATTCATTTTTCGACAGCTTCAGGAAAAATATATTGGAAAGAAAAGGGAATTGTATTTTGTTTTTGTTGATTTGGAAAAGGCCTTTGACAGAGTCCCTAGAGAGGTGGTGAAGTGGGCAATGAGAAAGCTGGGGTTGGAAGAATTGCTGGTTAGGGTGGTTATGGCCATGTAAGTGGGTGCTCGCACCCAGGTAAGAGTGAATGGAGTTTTGAGTGATGAGTTTTCCGTGAATGTTGGTGTGCATCAGGGGTCAGGTTTGAGTCCCTTGTTGTTTATCATGGTACTTCAAGCCCTCTCACGTGACTTCAGAGATGGACTCCCATGGGAGATGTTGTATGCTGATGATTTGATGTTGATTGCAGTGAATGAAAAGGAGGTGGAGGAAAGATTTAACAAGTGGAGAGATGGTATGGGGTACAAGGGCTTAAGGGTAAATGCAGATAAAACAAAAGTGATGATATCTAGGGTTGGTGGCGGTACAATCAGAGGAGAGGGAGAGTGGCCATGTGCAGTTTGCCACAAGGGTGTGGGAAGTAATTCCATCTTGTGTAGTGTTTGTGATAAATGGGTGCACAAGAGATGTAGTGGTATTAGAGGTAGACTAAGAGATGATGCTGATTTCATGTGTGCAGCTTGTCGGGGAGAGCAGGTGGAGATTGTTAGGCATGAGAGGGTTGAACTTGCAGGTGAGTTTCTTGAGTGTGTGGAGGAGTTTTGTTATTTGGGAGACATGTTATGTGCCGGAGGTGGGGCTGCAGTTAGCTCGGTTGCTAGGGTGAGAAGTGGTTGGAAGAAGTTCAGGGAGCTGTTGCCTCTCCTGACATTGAGAGGACTCTCCTTACGTGCTAAGGGGTCTTTGTATGCAGCATGTATTAGGAGTGTGATGCTGTATGGTAGTGAGACCTGGGCAGTAAAGGAAGAGGATATTCGCAGGTTTAAGCATACAGAAATGACAATGATTAGGCGGATGTGCAGTGCGTCCCTGCGTGCAAGGCCTGGGGGGGCTGGGTGTACGATGGAAGAGTTGAGAGGTAGGATGGGACTGGAGTGTATTGGTGTTGTGATGAGGAGAGGTAGGCTGAGGTGGTATGGACATGTGGAGAGGCTGGGGAATAATAATTGGGTACAGAGGGTGAGAAGTGTTAATATTGGGGGAGGGGTTGGGAGGGGCAGACCGAGAAAGACATGGAACGAGGTCATTAAGTGTGACTTAAGGGTTAAGGGACTGAACAGGGAGGCTCCCAAAGATCGAGCAGCATGGAGAGCCGCCATTAGGTGACCAAGGCCGATGCATGGAGCCTTGAAAAACGAAAATGAATGATATGGGTAATATTGTAGGAAAGTTTTAAGGATAGAGGTTTGAGACTGATAGCTTAGGATGGTGACATTATCCTGCTCAACATCGAATGGATAGCTGATTGGAGGTATTGACACAGTATCTGGTGGTGGAGTTGACTGAATTACACCTGATACAGTAAGACCTCACTATAACGGACTAATTGAGGCTCAGGCCAGTCTGAAATATGAGATTTTCCAATAAAAGCGACATCCGGACTTACCCCTGCTAATCCGGACTTTTACCGATATATCGGACATTAGTCCGGATTGCATCAGTGGTTTTCACCACGATTGCAGTATTGTACTGTGTTATACCTTCACTACATTAATCAAATGGTATAATAATACTGTACTGTGCACTGAAAAACATGTCTTATACTTGTCTTATTGTGGTGAACATAGCTGAAGTTGTCAGGCAGTCCGGACTGCTTTCTGGCTATATCGGACTTTTTCCGATATAGAGTAATCCCTCCAATATCCGACGTAATACAGCCAAAGGCATGTCCGGATATTGGTTTTGTCCGGATATTGGTCCTGAAGCTCCAGCACTGGTTTTTCATGACCCTAACCTAGCCTAACCTAAATCAGAAAACTACCTTCCTACCTCCCTAGTGGACATGTATAGCACTTATTTAGGTCCCTTTTCACATAAGTAATGCATACATAGCATGAATTTATTGAATTTTAACCAAAAAATGATGATTTGGGGTGAGTGAGTCATTGGAGCTCAGAACTTGCCAGCATAGTATAAGTAAGTATCGGACATGGAAATCATCTTTTCTCACATTTTATGCACTAAATTATTGG